>CAJUYI010006335.1:0-13926 GCA_910591695.1 Galerucella pusilla
TTCCGTGTCGATCCGAGTCGAGCGGATTCAGTGCGCGTCCTGCTTAAGACCTTTACAGGTTGCACGCGAGCGTTCTCTTTTTTAATTCACGTTTCAAATACATTTTGTCCATTCCAACTTGCTTATAGATGCATTACACTTTTTTGTCCAATTGAGTATTCCTTTACTGGATATAATGTATTTGTAATTACTAATTAATTAGAAATGAGACCATTTGAAACATGTTATTAACGGATTGTTTACGGGTTTTAGAAGGACAATGTACCAACTTCGTGATATTCCTGAATATAATTATCAATGTTTAGAAACACTGCACGCGGGTTTATTAAATTGTGGATTTAAATATAAGAAGTTAGATAATAGAATGGTAATGGAATCTCGGCGTATCGTTGAACTTAAACAAAAGTATTTGCGCAAAATAAAAGGGTACCGTGATTATTTACAGAACATTGTATTACAAATTTTATGCAGTTTTCTTTTAATCCACTATAAATTTGAATTACATTTGGAAAACATTATTTAACAATATTCAAATCTATAAAAAAAAATTTTGCACGCCATTGGGCGGCTTTTTCCTCCAAAGGGATTAAAAATATGGGTCATCACATTAACATTAGAAAGACTTTACTACTTTTTAAACATAATCATACTTTTTTTATTAAACCAGAGCGAATTTAAGAAAATTAAAAGTAGGTACATTTAAACTTATTTTTCAACGACCTTTCCAAATCTGTAATTACTTTTTATGAACGCTATTTGGTAAAAAAATTAGCTCGCGTTTGACAGTTTTGTACAGGAGTCCCTATATCGCATCTTAAACATAACACAGTGTATATTGATACTGAGTAATAAATTCCTACAAAAAATTAGACCCGATCCACGCATGGGAGCCAACAACGAAATATTACGCCAATGTTTGCCGACCACACATTTGCGAACTTGTAAAGCCCCCAGTCTATTTTAAGGGTGCAGAAAGTAGCTAATAACCTTCCACCAAATCGATGGCCCAAACGTTGGCTTCCCTGGAGTTTCCTGTGTGGAGCCAACCTTATACTTTCGATACATCTTTTCAAAAATAGATGTATGTTATTACAAATAAAAACAAAGATTTATTATATGTAATTAAATTTGCTGGCCTTTTGGTTTTGTCCAGTGCCATCTAATGGTGGAAAAAAATTATAATCAAATGTTATTTGAAGTTGCTTATTGAACTTCGTCAGGATTAGTCTATTATTGTTGGCGGCGGTACAGTTTCTATAGACGCTCATTTTCATTATTATTTTGCGATGTTAATACGAGTTTTAGCAACTGTTCCTCACCAACTCAATTCTTCACCAAAATAGAAACTTTCAAGGAATTCATTTCTAAATTTAAGCTTGCACTTTTTACTGCTTTGTGGTGCCACATATAAATTTCAATAAAATTTTAGTTCTATAATTACGACATACTCTTGTAAGAACCGGTTCCACACACATCGCGAATATTTGCAAATGTTTACACTTGAGATGTGTGTAATAAGTATATTTTGTTACTTAACAATTTTTTAAAAACAATTGTAATTTTTGGATTTTGAGATTTACCTTACCCAAATCCAGGACTCACATTCAGTTTTAATACTCTGTAGTAGTTCTTTATTTATTTTTAAACATCGTAGTTTTGAAGTGGCTTTGCATGATCGTAAATGTTTTGTTACTAAGGCAATAATTTTAGATTTAACTGATATATTGACATTCAGACATAAAACATTGTAAAACACTACAACTCGAAACGATGAACATATATCACTTTAATCTGTAATTTAGTAAACTTTTATGTACTAGTGAACAGTTTGTGAATCATTCTAAATTAAATCTATAAAATGTTTTGTATTATACTGTACCTTAAACAAGAAAAAAGCAAAGCTGTCAGATATATTTTCTATACAATACAAAAATGTTTTCCTCATTACAGTGAACTGTTGCTGAAATTAATTATAAGAACTTTATGTATATTACTATATTTAAAAAATTTTGAAGAGCCGGCAACATGGCTGCTGAAGCAAAAGAAGAGATAAAGTGATTCAATTACAGTAATTTGCATTGGTATACTTGCCGTAATACATATTGTGCGAACTTAGGCCGGCGACACATTTGCGGTTGCGGCTGCGGTTCCAACCGCGCGGTCACAACCGCTATAACGTTCACACATACAAGCATACACCTTGTCATACCGAGTCCGTCAGTTCAATAATCAACATGGATTTGGTAAAAACGGTTGCTATAATTTATGCTCAAATTAAGAAATCGAAGCGAAAAAGGAGGTACTGGGTCCATCCTTTACACAAAACGCGCTTGACGAATGGACGAATTTCATTGTCTTTTTCTACGGTTAAGAGAATATCCTGAAAAGTTTTTTAACTACTACAGAATGAGCACCACATCTTTCGACGAATTAGTGACGTTGATGCGACCCCACTTGCAAAAATCAAATAGTCACTTCAGAGATTGCATCTCTGTGGAAGAGAGATTAACAATCACTATAAGGTGAGAAAATAAATTAACCTCACTGCCTTGGAGTAGTTGACGGAAAACATATTCGTGTAATGTCACCACAACATAGTGGGTCGGCATTTTTTAATTATTAAAAGTATACTTTTCTATCGTCCTTATGGCCATTTCTGATGCCAACTATTGCTTCACAGTCATTGATGTAGAAGCGTATGGAAGAGAAACTGACTGCAATGTGTTTAGGCATAGTACTCTTGGTAAAAAGCTGTACAATAATGAGCTTTTAATACCTAACCCATCAGTTCTTCCAAATTCGGGTGATCGTGTTTACCCCTATATCCAGGTGGACGACGAAGCTTTTGCTCCGCACGACAATTTATTAAGGCCTTATCCAAGGCGTAACCTAACAGATAACAAGCGAATTTTCAATTATAGGTTAACAAGAGCTAGAAGGTTCGTGGAATGTGCCTTTGGAATTCTGGCCAATAAGTGGCGCGTGTTCCATAGTAGCATATTAGTGCAACCAGATTTTGCAGTGATGGTAGTAAAAGCAGCTTGCATCCTGCACAATTTGGTTATAAGAAGGGGTGGTATGATACAGATGTACACGGGACTGGGGGTCAACAACTACGAGGACAACATGTCAGAAATCTTTTTACTGATTACTTCGTATCGCCTGAAGGCAGTTTAAGTTGGCAAACTGGTATGATATAAACAAATATATAGTGGTTGTTTAATATACAACTTGTGAAAAGTGAATAAATCATTTTTTTTAGTTTATAAGTACCTATTTAAGTTATGAATTTTTCTTACCTTTTGCTCTTCTCTCTTCCGGACTCCCACGAATTGTGGTTAGGACACATTGATTCTAAAATCTTCTGCCAAGCAGTAATTTTTTTGTCGCTATCTTTGTATGCCTTGTCGGCAACATCCCACAAGCACGTCTTACTTTGCACCAGAACAATAAATTTTTCGGTATCGAATACGTCCATGTTCAAAACTAGACTGGCTAGGTTTGTGGCTACGCGGGTAATGTGAACAGTCAGGCAAGTAACAACATGTTGCGCGGCAAGATGCGGTTGCAAAGGCGGTTGCTGCCGCTCGGCCGCTAGTGTGGCACCATTTCATAAACAACCATGTATTTTACAGAACAGCGGTTGTGACCGCACGGTTAAAACCATACATTCCCACCAGTGGCGCCATGCCTTGTGCTTATATTTATGTGTAGAGCAATATTTTATTGCAACTATTTGCTGTTTTATAAATATATAATTTGTTAGTATCATACTTTGGACATTATTTGACAGTTCGAGAAGATCTATCTAATGGTTTTTAAAAAATATATGCACGCTACTGGACGGCGTTTTCCATCAATGGGATTAAAAATCTGTCTTGTTTGTGATTTAATTATTAATTATTATAAATATTGGAAAACAAAAATAAGTTTTCACAAATATGTTTGAAAAGTTACAGTTTTAAAATAAAAGTTTACTAAATGTTTATATTGGCTTCGTTGGTTTTGCACAGGTATTAGTAGTTTAGTGAGATATAACTTAATGAAAATCGTATAATAAAAAATATTTACTTTATCAACAAAGAATTTGAATTTTCAAGTATGAAATATAATAGGTGCATTTTTCACACATAAATTGTTAGTTCATGAAATTAAGTCTCAAAGATCTCTAATGAAAGTTTCTTGACCACTTTCCAAAGGTAGGCTTTCTAATTATCCGTTAAAATGTCATAAATGACGGATTCCCAGTTTACACTTTGGGTAAAAAATGAAGTATAGTGGACAGTGGTGCACAATCCTTCACACACTGCGTAGAAAGACACAAACGGTTTCTTTTAGCCTAGGTTCACACGAGTCTGCGAAGCCGTGGCGATTTCGCGTATCCCGTTGCCGTTCCCAGCGATACCGCAGTGTCGGGAAAAAGTGGGCAAAGGAGACGAACACGTACCTCACCATTTTCAAATGATTCTGCATAAAATTTACATATTAACGATTCTACCCACTTGACATTATATAAAAGGATGTCCCAAATAATATAATAATAAGTGTACAGATTATTATTTAATTTAAATAGATGTTGGTTTCACTAAGTAATTTGGTTCGATCAAACGACTTTAATGGCAGCCTTCTCTTTTACGCATGAATTTTATTTTAAATGCATCACCTACTTAGAGTCGGTCCTTTCTAAGGTACAAGGCGTTAAAGTTGGAAGAATCGAATATATTTTGGTTAATTTTATTCAATCATTTTGTTAGATAGTCATCAAACTTCAGGTAGGGCTATTTTTTGTAACGGTAGGTAAGTATATGGTAGTAGAGTTAGGTATATTTGTTGATGTTGACATTTACTTGAGTAGAAAAAAACAGTCATAATTTTTTTGTCACTTAGACATTAAACTTGAAAGTTGAATATTCAATGTATGTATGGTTGTAATAATCTTCTAGTCAAAACAAGGTGTACCTTTTTGAACTTCGAGATATTTAAAGTTTTAGCCACGGGCATAGGCAGATCGGGGGGATTCAGGAAATAAAACGACTATTAAAAGTACTTGAAATTCATACAGAAAAATCTCCTTTTTCGAGCGGTGGAACAGTATAAAAAGATAACGATCTGTTATACAGTGTGGAAACCACTTATGGAATAAAATTATTTTTGTCATTATTTTAGAAAATTATAAAAAATGCCGAGACACGTCAACTTTTGAATTGACTTGAGCGTTATGTAAACATAAATGTAAATGTTCAGGGTGATTAACGCAAGTATGCCATAGTAGGTGTTTTTTTTTAATGAAACACCCTGTATATTTTTGAAATCCTTTTAATGAACCGATTCCAACAAACTAAATGTATGGTCAATTATGAATTATACAGGTTGAAAGTTTTATTTTTACAGTTACTAAACAAATACATAAAATACCTGATGTATTTGATTTTAATACATTAAAATGAATGCTCAAAATATTCTCCACCTAGTTGTTGGCAATAGCACAGTCTCCTATAGAACTACTCCTTAACTTTGTTTGAAGTTTGAGGTGAAATATTCCGTATTTCTGTAGTTATCCTGTCTTTGAGGTCTACAATGCTAGTTACATATACTTTGTTCTTGAGATAACCCAACAGAAAAAATCTAACGGCGTGAGGTCTGGAGATCTAGCTGGCCACTCAATAGTACCTCTTCGTCCAATCCATTTATTGGGGAAGATTTCATCTAAATAAGCTCTTGCCATTAAAGCATAATGGGGTGTTGCCCCATCTTGCTGGAACCAAACATTTTCATTCGGTTAGCTAGGATCTATTGCGTTGGGATATAAGTTTGCCAACGCAGGAATAATTTCATTTCTAAGCATATTTAAATATTTTTCGGCTGTCAAATTTCCATCTATAAATATAGGACCAATATGGTCGCCTATGATACCGGCCCAAACGTTCACCTTTTGTGGGTACTGAGTATGTGTCTCACGCATCCAATTATGATTCTCTGCTCACCAATATCTACAGTTCTGTCGGTTTACCACTCCATTCAATGTGAATGTTGATTCGTCAGAAAAAAGAATGATACCAAGAGCTATCTCATTTCTGTTCAGCTTATTCATCAATCTTTCGGAGAAATCCATTCTACGATCTGGATCGTCTTCTGTTAACTCCTGCACCAAAGTTAATTTGTAGGGATTAAGTTTTTCTTTATGAAGACATCTTAGAACAGTTGTATGACTAACATTATTTTCACGGGCAATTTGACGTGTACTTGAAGTTGGATTCTCTTCGACTCTTAACAAAATATCCACTTTTACATAATCTTCAACGAAGTGTGGTTTTCTTTTCAATGGTTTGACATGCCCAAGTTCTCTGAATTGTGCATGAATTTTAGACACAGTACTTTGTGAAATAATAGGCAATTCGGGATACCTGTGATTAAATAAGTTTGCCACTTCAACTTGACTTCTGCAGTTATCCCCGTACCCGATCATCATTAAAATCTCAATTCGGTGCGTCTCAGTTAAATATTTCATTGTTATGTCGACAAGGAAAGAGTATTTGACAAAGATTTTACTTTTTCAGTATAAACTGTCAACACATCAACATCTGACAGAATAGAAAACAATCCACATTATTTACCGATTTAAAACAATTCACATTATTTACCGATTTTGTCTAATTATTGGCGTTTTTAGGCAATTTTTAGGTATTAATGATAAAATTCATGGGCGTAGCAGGTTTTGTTTAATATACAAATACGTCTAATAATTAGTTAGTTTAGATTTTTGATAAATCCATATTTAGCTAATTTAAAAAAGTACCAATATTTCAAGTGTCATAAATTATTAATTTTAAAATTTCACTCTGTATAATTGACCATACATTATTTAGTTTGTTGGAATCGGTTCATTAAGAGGATTTCAAAAATATGCAAATATACAGGGTGTTTCATTAGAAAAAACAACACCGACTATGGCATACTTGCGTGAATCACCTGTACATTTAAATTTATGTTTACATAACCCACAATTCAATTCAAAAGTTGACGTGTCTCGGCATTTTTTATAATTTTCTAAAATAATGACAAAGAATTTTATTCCATAAGTGGTTTCCACACTGTATATCACAGAAACTCAGAATTTTCCTTTTTAAATATACCCACTACTTCATTCGCATCAATTTCTATCCTAAAGTGAATGTTCATGAGAGCCAAGCCTTTCAGTCTGTTTTCATTCGTTGTTTTCCGCAATTATTTTTTAAGTCTTCTTAATTTGGATATAATTTTTGTTCTCACTTATCTAAGCATTCCAAAGATGATTTTGGACTAGGAGAGGTGAAAGGAATAGCTGCTTTCCACACTTCAAGTTCAGCTTTGACGACAAATGTACTTTTTTCGGGCAGCACTGCCGAATACATTCAAAATACCTCTTCGATTTCACAACCGGCCGCAAAATTTGACGCTAACACACAGATTTCGGGGGATGATTGGACCCCCCAAAAACCCTCTGGCTACGCCCCTGGTTTTGGATGAATTTAATTATTTGTAAATTATAAATGTCACAGAATAACTAATATAACATGTGCTTCTTTTGGTACAAGATATCCAGATTGACCACGACTGAAAGTAATGGAATCAACTTTATTTCAAAAATTCAAAATATTTCTTTATCCTACCAATTAATTTCTACAAAATGAATAAACTTTATTTTTGTCCGATATAAGTTATAAAAATGACAATGACTTACTGAAAAACTGTTTCTATAAAAGACCAAAATATATAGCAGTTACAAATTATTTAGTGAAAGCTACATTTCTTCAAAGTGAGTAAGTACTGTTAACATTGAAAAATACAAAACTTCGACACATTTCGATCCAATTTATCATATACATTTTTTACTAATCTTACTATTGCATGCCGTTATTCTAACACGATATATATTGGTGCATGTTTTTGTATGGAACTCTCGATTAAAAATTATTTAAAAAATTATATCGCCTACTCGGTAGACTCGAATCGTAATTCAGCTTTTACCTTGTGTTTACCAATTCTAAACGTTGTCTTGTTGATTCGAGCTTGCTGAACTATTTTCCCTTCACATATCTACAATCCTTGACTGCTTTTATATTTTTAGTTGTTGAATGTGATATTGATGAAATGATGAACGAATAATCTGTTTTCTCATAATTTTGAAAATTACCACGCAAATTACTTTGAAATTAAAGAAAACAAATTATATATATAACTAGGTAGCTGATATCGTGTACAAGACAGGTAGAAGAAAATTAACAAGTGTCTCAACATTTTGTACAGTTTGCTATTTCCAAATATGTAAATCCTGAAATCTTCACCCTCTATTATTTCTCTATTATTTACTGTTTCGTATTGAACAGCAGAAATAATTATTTCAAGTAGAGGCACAAAAACAAAAATCGCATGGAGGGAAATCGGTGGATCTTGCAGGCCAAAAAATGTTTTCGCTGCCCTTCAACGCTTAGTAACTGCAAGGTTGAACACAGTACCAAGGTTGAAGTTTCTAGGTAATGGTTTCTTTGAGATGTGCTGAAAAATTTGACAGCGTCATCTTCGAAGAGCGCTAACTTTCTAATGGGAAATTTTTTGATAAAGGTAAATGAGGCTAGATGGTCTTGAAATAACACCTATAACAATATCTGTATTGAGCGTTTGGAAAAAAACCGTCTGTATAAAAACTTGACACAATTTATCCATCCTTTACATGAAATGAATCCTGCACCAATGAAAAGTTAAATTTTATCAGCTACCTATCAAATATACATTCTAATTATTGATAGAACGTATGAATTTGATATGCACGATTGTTCGTACGCATGCGTGTGAGTGTTAGAAAGAGCGTACCCATTATTCACCACAGTTTTGACGTATGACGATGGGCAAGAAGGCGAGGATGAAGAGAGCAGTCTGCCGCCGCATCTTGGAGGTTATGGAGGAAGCAAGCTGCCACCTGGAATTTTACCACATGGACTTCCCCAAGTGAAAGAAATTCAACCAGCTGTCACCGCGTTAGAACAGGAACAAAGAAAGGAGGAAGTTAAAGAAAGTAAGTATTATTTTGAAGAAATTTCTTTTTTACATTCTTTTACTTAATTTTTTAGCCATTAAATATAATATCATAAGCTAAAGCTAAACTATGACAGTAGTTTAACACGTTGAATGACTCATTATGAACCTATAGTAGTGTGGTGACAATACTTTTTCATCCAAAGTAGTTCAAGTATCATACCTACTGTTATTACAAGAATTTAAAAAGCACTTCACTTATTTATTCTAACTTTCTACAAGCAGCGTAGCTCTAAATTGATTGGACAAGTATTTTTGGGTTATTATCCTTTGGGTTCCAGTGTTTCTGTGAAGTCTTGATAATCTTCACAAGATACACACAGGATAAATGATCCGGATGCTGTAGTCCAATGAGTTTATATATCTAGTGAGTGAGTTAGTACTTTGCTTTTGAAGACAACTATTATTCAATTCTGCTAGAAAAGTAAGCAGAAATCACCAGAAAAAGGCCTCATGAAAAGTAATACTGATCGTTTTTGCCATTGTCCAAGCCAGTTGCTCTTGGATTTGCAGCAACTGATATTTCGTTTCTGTACCAAAATCAATAACGTTCATACAAAACCAGGAATTGATTGCGGCTGGGGAAGAATAAAATCATCAATCATTATTTATAAATAGGTTTGGTGACTTACATAATCGATATGAAACTTGCTAGCGTCGAAATGGGGAACATGGTGAACACTTAAATTATTAAAAGATACATCTAATTTTTAATTTTCTCAACTCTTTATTTTGGTGGTAATTGTATTTGCCTTCCGTATATACAGATACATGCAATGAGAAACGGAACACAGGGATTCAATGTATTCTCCGATCTAAATAGTCCACCAACAAAAAATTCTATTAATTCACTTCAATAAATATCAAGTATTTAGCTGAACAGCTGGATTCAGAACCACTGTAAGAAACCCCGCCTCTTCTCCTCAGTAACAGTGAGCACCTATTCATAAAATTATATTTGTCCAAAAGAGAACAAAATACTTCCCCTCCATGGAACACCCACGACACTAGACTTTGATTGGTCTCGATACACTCCCTGGAAAGGGGAAAGCACTGTCTCTCTGTTGTTATATAGCTTTCTCTTTTTCGCTCACAGAATGGCAATACGCAATATAATTATTTGCCGAATCTGTAGATATAAACTTATGATTTCTGTAGTCAGGGAACTGAGTGAAGAAGAAAAACAGATGATTATCCTATCTGAAGAATTCCAACATTTCATCGATAGGACAGGACGAATCATGGAGAGAGCTTTATGCGAGAGTGTTGATATTTATATGGATTATACTGGTAGCTTAGGAGAGGAAGGACTGTAAGTATTTTTTTATAAATTTAATTTTATCGGTATCCGACTGTTAAATACATGTTTTCATTAAAAAAAATTGGATAGTAAAGTCGGTGAATTAATTACCTAAATATCAATCGTCAACACATTTATCATTATGTTCTAAAATCTTTTTTTTTCAATTATTTCAAATAATTTATCCTAACCTCTTTTTATTTATTTATTTATTTAGTTGCCTCTGATTTACAGTTTCCCAGTGACAAATTAGGGATAAATAACAATAATTATATAAAACTAGAATGAACAACAATAAAAACAAAAACAACAATTACAAAATAGTATAAAAATAAATTATTTGTTGAGATGAATTAGAAAAGTATCAAAAAGGTTGCAATACTTGTTATAGCCTAGAGATCAGGAAATTTAGTTTTTCAATTAGATATTGACAGTTCATGCTTATGAGATGTAGGTACCGATACTTGGATATACCCTGTCAATTTTAAAAATCTTTGCACAGAATCAATGATGTTAATATGATATATTATGTGATTCCATATCATTGACGCATATTCCAATATACAATGAACAAATAAATAATAATAACTTCTGAATTCTGTAATAGTTGAAGTCACGAGAGCAATAAAACCATAGGTTCGGCTAGCTGCAGATGTAATATTTACTATGAGAGGAGTAAAAGAAAGCTTACTATCAAAAATTACCTCCAAATCTTTTACTATGTCTATCACATTTTGTTCAACCATATAATATGTAAAGAGATCAGACTTGAGAGAATATCATATTACCGTGAAATCTTCATATCATCCAATACATCATTAATAAATATGTTGAATAGCAAAGGCCACAGATTAGAACCCTGAGGTACCTCAGACAGAACTAAATATTCTTTAGACTTGGGATCACTAGGGCTACGTTCACAAACTTACTCCAGTGAGTAGAGAAGAGTATGATCACGTCACGTGATTAGAAAAGTTTTTTTGTTGGTTACTCGGAGTAACCGTTCAGAGGCTATACCGGCCGGAGGCAAATCAAATGTCATTGTGTTGTGTATATGAATTTGGGGTTTTTTATTTTTTTATTCTGTTATTTAACGTCGGTTTATTTCTGCGACTGTGGCTAATCACCGACGCCGGGAGCACTCTACCCCTAACCGGAACTAACCCACTAGTGTTCCAACCAGCGGTAGCGTTCTTTAACGAGCCCAACATCCATGGACTCGGGACCTCGGTTTTACGTCTCCTCCGAAAGACGGCATATCTACATTATACCTCGTGCTCATTGGTATAATGCCTGCGAGCTGTGATATGCTAGTCCGCTGCAGGCTGTACGGGCCCTATACGATGGTTTTCCCTGACATGGTCGTCACCCATCCAAGTACTAACCATGTCCGACCTTGCTTGACTGTAATTATCGCATCGAACGCGTTCCACTACAGTGCTGGGTCGTCGCCCGAATTTGGGGTTATATTTTTCATTTCGAAACTAGAAATTAATTAACCATGGACATTGATTAAACCATGGATGAGTTGAATATTAATATCATAACACAATGTTGGGAACTCATGTTGAATAATGATTAATGATTAATAAATTTCAAAGTATTATATTACAGCATAGGTAGGTATCTACCCTTATTTTTAAGAATAATGGTAGCACAAAGTAGCCCATTATTGATATGCAATGTAATGAACTGTAACCATATATCTATTAATAGATATATGACTGTATCAAAATCAAATAATATCAATTTATCAATAAAAATAACCAGCAGTAAGCTGAACAGAGCTACTGTATAAGCCAAACTGTCATAACTGTCAGAATATATAATACTCTATTAAAAAGCGGAGTATGCAGAGTTTACTCCGGGTAGGATTCTGGACGTTTATAAAAGCATACTCTATACTGGCAGAGTAAATTTATGAACGTTTCGGAGTAAACTATCCTTACTGAGTAAGTTTATGAACGTAGCCTAGTAGACAGTCCAGTTTTTGATAATTTACATAGTAACAAATTATTATCAAGTTGGTCGAAAGCCTTTGGGAAGTATGTGTAAATAACATCAGTCTTTACCTGCTTATCTAAGTTTTGCGCTTTTTTCTGAGGTCCTTTCATGAAACCATGTTGATGTACTGATATCTGCCCATCAACTGAAGCATATAGAACATCTTGTAAAAGATTATCGAACAATATATCAAAACGGTCACCCTTTTTATGTATAGGACATACCTTTGATGTGTTCCATATGAAAGGAATTGTACTTGTCTTCAATAAATATTAACAAGGGTAGTGAGAGTTAATAATAAATGATTGTATGTGATCTTGTCCATCCTTGGCTTTAACTTCTTCAAGGCTTTCAGTACTTATTCCTCCTCAAACATTGATATAGTTATTATTCATAGTAGGTATCATAAAGATACATCACATGGTGACAAAAAAGATTTGCTCAGTGAATGAGTTAACATGTCCTCAGGTGAATCCTTTGGAATACCGTTATATTTAATTTTATTGTTTACTTCAGATACTTCCTGTTTTGTGTTAACAAATGCCCAAAACTTTCGAGGATTATCTTTAATATCATTTTCTTTTGTTTGAATGTATTCCTTGTATGTCTCTATCTATTTCAACTTTCCTTCTAATTCTATTAAATTTATTATACGCAACAATGCTATTGCATCTCTTGAACTGACGATGATAGCTATCCTATTTTTTCTACTCCTCTGAAATATTTCCCTAAAGATTACATGGGATTGAAACCATAATTTGTCAGTTTTCTTTTAAATCTCCGTTTGAATTCATTCATACGTTTGGGTTGGGCTCAACAGCCCAGGCACTTGAACTGAATCTTTGTACCATTACCCATATTATCTACCTACTTCCATACCAGAAGCTTCGTGTTTTCTATATAGGCCACCAGTTTATCTGGAAGGATCTTCAGTAGTTGTGATGGTTGTGTTATTTCCTCTCCAAACTGCTTCCGTATGAGTCCTCGTAAGTTCTCACAGAAGCAGAGTATGGTGAGTAGGTGTTTCATCGTAGAGTTCACATTTTCTGCACATAGGTTCACTAACTTTGCCCATCCTGTGCAAATGCCTTCCTCAGGGTACAGTGTCCAGTCACCAGGTCGGTAACTGTCATCAAATTTCTCTTAGCCAGCTGCAACAGCCTGAACGAGAGTTCCTTGTCTGACTCATTCAGTAAACTCTTAGTATGGAGGTGTCCTTGTGTCAGCCTCCATTTGAGTTCGTGTTCCTTAACTAGCCAGTGCCCGACTTCCCCTCTTAATCCTTTGTGATTCTACAAAACGGTTCCAGACCTGTGAAGACTCCTTTAGAGCCTTCTTTTGCTAGCTGGTCTGCCATTTCATTCCCTGCAATCTCCTCATGTCGTGCAGTTTGCAAAATAGTAATCAATTTGTGTCAACTTTTTATCGAGACACAGACTCATACTGACTAATTAGTATTTTGAACTACCTTCATCCTTTTTAATCCCCAGGGACGAAAAATCACATCAGCGAATTGCATTCCATCGAAATTTCTTCGACGAACGATGGTC
>CAJUYI010006337.1:0-13924 GCA_910591695.1 Galerucella pusilla
AAAAAAATTAATACTTCTTTATAATGGTTCCATATACCTAAATACAGAGGGTTCCGAGTTATGCTGACTTTTAAAAAATTAACATTTCGAAAAAAAATTAATAACTCATTACATAACAGATTCTAGAAAATTTTCTCCCACATCTAAATAGTTGAACATTCGTTAAATGTATTGCACGATTGAGTACTAAATATCTCTTTATATGGTAATCAGAATTTTCAGTTTCATTATTAGATCATTCAATGTGAAGTATCAGGCTTATTTTAAATAGAACTCCCTGTATTTTAATCATTCATCATATTTGAAAAAATGTAGTCTTTCGAATGATATGAGGGTGTCATGTACCAAGGTATTATACTTTTCGTGCAATTTACTATTTTATTTATTTGTATTTCGTTTTTTGTTATTTCATAAAATGTCTCAAGTGGACAGTGATTTTCCTATGAGAGTGGCTATATCTTTTTGCCACTCGGTATAGGATAGCAAGACCCTATATTTTCTGGAGGCTTGAAACGTGATTTATTTAGTTTCTTACTACTATGCTGAGATCATTAGTTTGAAATTTAGACAGAATTGTAGATGTTTTAAAATCGATTTAGCATAAAATTTAAGAAAATTGTAAATTGCACGAAAAGTATAATACCTAGGTAGGACACTCTCATACCAATCGGAAGAGGACATTTTTTGAATATAATGAACTATTAAAATACAGGCTGTTCCATTTAAAATAAGCCTGATACTGAACATTTAATGATCTAATAATGAAACTGAAAATTCTGAACACCCTGTAAAGAGATATTCAGTACTCAATCGTGCAATACATTTAACGAATGTCCAACTATTTAGATGTAAGAGAAAATTTGCCGGAATTTGTTATATCAATGAGTTATTAATTTTTTTCGAAATGTCCACAATTTGAAAAAAGTCAGCATAACTCGGAACCCTCTGTATTTAGGTATACGGAACCATTATGAAGGAGTATTATATTTTTTAGGAGCAATCAGAAAATGTAATAATATATAGGGTGTTCCATTAGAAAAATATAGCTTTGATACGCAAAATATCTGCAAATTATAGTTCAAGCTGGAGTAAAATTTGGAGTATAAGAAAATTTTTCAAAAAATCTATATTTTCTTCGATATTTGTCCGGTCCCGGACTTTTGCTGAACTCTGTATAAAAAAGTGATGGTTCGCCCTACCATACTTACCATGAGTCCTCAAATAGTTCCAGAATTCGTATAAATTGTCCACCCACTAATAAGTTGACTAATGACAGTCACCCTGGTTATAAACAATTATTTGGATCGATTTTAGATTTGTGATTCGCTTGTTTTGTAGTGATTCAATGATAATAATGATATCAAAATAGCATAAAAAGCACCAAATTAAAATTAAATGAACTCAAACACGATCAAAATAACTATTAAGAGCCACGCTTTGTGCGAAGAACGCTTGTTTACCGCAAATTCATTAGAGCGATAACCAATTTTTAAATAATGTGTAGTTCCTTCTGGTAATGCAGTGCAAATAAATTTATACTGAACAAAGTGTAAGGAAGCTTACACGTTGGCATATATGTGACTTAAAAAATATTTGCAATACCATAATACAGGTCTATTCCGTCAGATTCTGCCATTTTTGATAAAATATTTAAATAGAGTTTAATATTTTGTTTGAAAAAGTCTCAGCAATAATTTAAAATCATACTTCATCTCAATAGGTGTTCCAAAGTTAAAAAGAAAACATTTATTAAACAAGTAATCTTGACGATGCAACTTAATGCTGTATAATATTATCCTGACGACTTCCTTAAACACGCACACAGCCAAAATTTGAAGCAAAAGATTAAGGCAAACATCACGGGTGTAACAAATATTCAGAAGTGTCATTTTATGATACGCTGAACACATTTTTATCCATAATTGGCTGCGGTCGTCTAGGCTCTACACATTCCATAACGACGTCGTTTGTATCACCCTCGAAGACGTCCTCCAGCTCCGAACAACTTACACGATTCAAATGGATGGCGGTAATAAAAGCCTAATGGTACTTTTTATTGAACTCGCTGATAGATGCAAATAACCGAAATAACAATATGGCTTTTGGATATGGGAAAAATCGGAACTGGTTGAATTTCAAATGGGGTACTTGCTTTTTAATAATAAAAATATTTCTTTTTGGTTTTGATATACTTAATTGAAACAAATTTTTGCTCGGATTTTGGTCTTTTTTTTGTAGAGCCATTTGAAAAACATTAAAGAACAACTGATACTTCTTTATTGTCATTTTTTATTGTCATCTATAGTTTGGCAAGTTCATCTGAAGCTACGGGGCATCGGTAAGAGGCGAGGAAACATGGCGCATATCTGTCATAAACGTACAGATGGCGTACGGTACCTATTTTACCAAGTAAAATTGAAAATACAGAGGTCACTGACAATACCAACGCCACTGGATAAATCAATATCAGTAAATTGACGAAGTGAGAGAGGAGAACACACGCACGCGCTTGCCAATAGGAAGTCAGCTTGTCAGGCCTTTCGATAAAAATCACGAGTTATGGTTTTCGTACAACGCTGCCAGAGCTCGAAGAAGTCCATAACAGATTTGGAAAAGTGCTAATCTTTTAATATTCATGAATTGAAAAAATAATGTTAATAGAAAAAATTCAAGAAAACAAGCACATTGAATAATTAACGGTTAATCACATTGTTAATATTGTTAATAATAATTCTCTAATTATTATCACTACATACTTAGCACCTTAGCTTTTTCGTAGTTAAACGTGGCAATATCGAATGTTTTCGACTGCAATCCTTTCACGGCTTTAGATAAAATTGCCAAAGTATACATATTTCGAATTCCCACATTCATTTACTACTTCTTTTTTTTAAATACGGACCTAGATTTTCCTTTCGAAACGAATATCCAACTTCCATCTAGTAACTTTTTGACAGATCTCAGCTCACAACAGTAATGTGCGCGTTCTTTTTTATTTACTCACTACCTTTCTCCCCCTCCATGGATGCAGCTTAATATAATACGCGGGAGTATCAATTTAGACGTACCGGAAATAAAGTGAAGGGAGTGAAGGAATATTTAATTTGTTTTAGTTTTAAAGAACAGAATCTAGTTTTCTTTGGTTTTGACTGAATCTTTAAAATTAATTCATTATATATTATGATGATACAAATCAATCTTATATTTTTGTTCCTTTTTGGAATTTCATTTTGATTCGTCGGAAAATCGCGCGTTCCAATTGAGTCCTTCTTTTTGTGGCTTACTTCATCTCACTCACTTCATCTCTGATCACATTATCAAAAGCGAGCAAAAAAAGAACGTACCTATTACATTCAATTCCAGGGCCGTATTGAAAACAATTATACCTATAAGGAGCAAAAATCCAAGAAATCGCTTGTTTCAAATTATCTAGAAAACAGAAGGAAATATTTGAAATTTGATCGCGTCTGATTATCACTTTCTCAAGTGCGCAGATTTTCCACAATTTAATCCTTTCCCTTACAGTATTCGAGATCCCAATGGTTCGTGATTCTATCTGGTGCCTTGAAGTGCTGTCTCTTGATCCACGTCTCTCTTTATATCTACTCATCTTCTTCCATTTAGTACGGTTACCTTCCATCTGATTGGTGTGACTAAATCATTTCAGTCAGTTATTCATAAGTAATATCATAATTCATAGGGGCATCTGATTTTTTCACAGGATAAATTAGAATGGTATTTTAACAAAACTATATCTTGGGTAATTTTTGGTGACACATCTGTCAAGTTTATCCAAGTGTAAACTTGAAAAACATACTGACAGATGCTGTCATACAATTTTTTCATAGGAACCATTTTTTTCGGGCTGAGATGGGGAACTCATGTTCGAATGGGTCCCAACCAGTACCCAGACAGTGTTGGACTCATTCCCAAGGGAATGTCTACCAACCAATCCCGCCTCAAGCTCGCCGTTACCAGCCTCGGAATCACCACCCTAGCATACTCCAAGGCGGGCGAGGGTCCCTCACACACTCTCCGTCATCTACTCCCTTCTATCACTCCAACCTCTCACATGCCTTCTCTTTCCTAATCATGAGACAAAACGATACATCTCTCGGTAAATGCAGTATCTACCAAAGCCGTTCTTAAATTTACCAATAGATTGTCGATAGAATCATCCCAGCGTTCTTAAATTCACCGATAGTTCTATCGAACATCCATCAGTTCTACCGGGCTCAAGACTCGATAAATCTGGTAGATTTGGAAGGGGAATGCACAATCATCAATCATACGCAATGACAATTAACAATCTTCATTTTTAGTTGTTAAACATTTTATACATTATTATTTTCGTTAATAGAAATGGATTATGAAATGGAATTATCTGGGGTAGTTTGAAAATGATTGTCAAATTTATATTCTTTCTTTTTCATATTTTTTTCAAATTATCTAACAAATTCGGTCTTATAATCGTCTACCGATAGATCAACTACATTCTACCTGACATTTATCTGACATATCACAGACATCTATCGATAGAGTCTATCGGTGGATTTTAAGAACTTTCCTATGCTCTCCACTAGATTCATCTGTAGAAGCCTCCATCCAGCCTGTACATTTTTCTTTCCGCGGTCTTCTTTCTCCTTTCTCCTATTTGCCCAGTCTCGTCCCCTCTGAGGGTTCCAGAAGGTACCTTCCATGTTTTCCCTCTCCGTCTTCATCCACTCCCTCATAGAAACCATTTGTAATTTAAGATTGTGTGTTTGTTTCTTGGTGGAAATTACTTGAGACTAGGTATGGTACATTCAATAGCCTTTTTGGTGTGCGTCATCGTTTGTGACGTATATCCGGGTTTTAGGTATGTCGTTTATTTTATTTGCTATTATGGCATATATAACTAACCTTAAATTTAATAAATAAAATCATCAGGATCGTAAGTATTCAGCCAAATTCGCCACATTGCCGCTACGAAAGGACCGCTTCCATAGCATTTTGAATGCCCGATTGATAGGCTGCGCTTGCGCGTAATCTAAACATCAACCAATCAAATTTTTCAAGTCAATGATTAGGGTTCACGTTTAAAATACATTTAAACGGTCTATTATTGGGCGCAACGAGTAAAATAATTCGTTTTGCATTGTTTTTGTATTATCTGCAAGTCAACGTAATTACCGTAAATTCGTACTTTATTTGTTTAATTTTTTGTCAGTGACAAGTTTAAAGCTGTGTTTTTCTATATTTAACCCAACTGTCATCATTTCTGAGGTAATATTCTTATATAATCAGGGATATTATGGAAGAAATTATGTTATTTTATTTTTTGTGTCCATTGCATATCAAAGAGAAAATAAGTCGGTATTGAAGATTCAAAATATTACTCAATACAAACGTACCTTCCCTGCAACTTTTTTAGATATGACTATATCAAAAATGAAATAAAAACACGAAATAAGACCTAAAACTAAACAGTTAATTGAACGCTTGTTGTACTTTTCACAAATATCAACCATACCTATTACTCCAAAAATAAAAATATTAGGAGTCAAAATTTAGTTTAACAACACAAAATACTAAAGCACAATCAAAGAAAAAGCAAAAGTTTTACAAAACACACACTGAAAATAACTAAAACAGCAAAATAAAACCACTTAAATATCAAAGGGCTTATACGGCAGCTGATTTCTTTTACTCGTTGCTAAGATGACATTGACATTCCAGAGCGCCATCTATCGAATTCTACTTTTCCCAATTGTGATACTTCTATTGGGATTAGGCACAGACCTGACTTTTTCCATTTATTCCCACGTATTGTGTTAGAAGAACAATAACAATCGATGAGGCACACCAAAAAGGCTATTGAATTAACCATAAATATTCAATGAAATTAAGTATACGCTCTAAATTTTCCGATGTAATCCCACCCTCACCTGTCTATACGAGTGACTCCTTCGAAGATTTTATGGTATTTCATATCCATTTAAATTAGATGTTATAAGATGGCAACTGGCTATTTTTTTAAGATGTCTTCAGATTTATTATGGACCTCTTCATCTAGATTACTTTTCCCAGTCCAAGCGTCTTCATGCAATTCACCAGCTTTTAACATAACCTATTTCCTTTGTCGTAGCCCTGGTGAACGTTCTCACCACTCCATGGATTTGTAAGATAACCACTTTTTATTTCACAAACAAATTATCAAAAGCGACAAAACATTTTGGTTGCACAAATTTTAAGATCCTATATATATGAACAACTCTGTATACAATCTAAGGCACACAAAACTTTTTTTGTTCATCAGTTGATCCTGCCGGCCTCTTCAAAATAACAAAACTTTTTTTTACCGTAAAATTTTATTCTCTCGCCGATCAGAAACTCCATGCTTGGAGTCGGACAATTCTTGTTGTCATATGGGGGTACATAATGTCGGCTAATCCTAACAGCTGTCAATTAACTGTGTGACAATGGATTGTGGGGATTAAAAATTCGCGTATATATCATGATCGTTAGATATTTTGATAAGCGTTTCATTATTTGAGGTTTGTGGTATGCGTGGGGAATTTCGTAATATTGTTATCGATTCACAGGAAGTTGGATATTAAAAAAAATATATTTTCTTAAAAGTGTACATATTCTATTTAGTTCAAGGAAAACGTAGAATAAAAAATTTAAGGATATAAAAAGTATAATTTTTTTGGTAACTTCGCTAATAGTTGGCAGCGTCAACTACCAAAATATTAAAAAGTTCACATCAAATTTCAAATAAGCGACATAAAATACAGAAGATTATTTTTAAACGATCCTGACAGCCAATCATGATAAGAAAAACATTCAAATCGACCAATAGAGGCCTCCTCCTTAGGAGTAGGGCTATTTCGCCATAATATGAAAATAAACTCATGCAGTTATTACTGTTATTATAAAAAATTATCGGTAATTTCGATGCACTTGTAAACTTCCGATAATTTTTTCACGCTGTTTGATTGGATCTTCCTTTGAATGAATGCGTAAGAAAGTTAGCCTTTGACGTACTGGATTTGTCAGTGTCATTTTTATTTGACGTTAAAAATTTGCTATCAGTTAACCTGTTGAATAATAGTATATTCTTCAACGAGTGCAGAATGATGGCTATTATTCACGCGGATGATGCCGATGACCCATAAAGGTTATTATTTGAACCATAATAATTTTTTCTGATAATTTTAACTAGATTAGCACTCGTCTTTATTGCTATGGTTGAAATAATACCCTTCTTGGTGTGCGTCATCGATTGTGACGTATATCCGGGTTTTTGGCATGTTGTATATTTTATTTGCTATTTTGACATATAGATAACCTTGAATTTGATAAATAAAATCATCAGGATCGTATTCAGCCAAATTTGAAGAGGCTATGGTATTAATAATTACCAGCATCTTCTTTTAACTGAAAATATTTCAGAACTTTTAAAAAGCTGGTGTTTTTCCGTGTATCTAGGCATATTTTTGTATTATTTAAATAAATATAACAGGAGATCGATATTCACTTTTCATAAATGATAATTGACCGTAAACAACAAAGTACAGACCTGACGAGAACTGTCAGTGGGAAAAAGACGCAAGAGACATTGCCGCTACGAAAGGTAGGTCTGCATATATTTTAAATACGTAATTTTTCCTTATTGATAGGTCGCACTTGCGCGTATCCTAAACATCGACTAATTAAGTTTTTTACGTCAAAGATTAGGGTTAACGTTTGTAATAAATTCAAACGGTTAATTATTGTGATATCTTGATTAGGATAAAAGACAGACCTGCCTTTTTTTCATTTCTTCCAACGTAATGTGTTAGAAAGACATTAACAATCGATAACGCACACCAAGAAGGGTATTATTTGAACCATATTAGAAAATATGATTGAGATTTCTATAGCAACAAAGATTTGTGCATCTGGTTAAAATTGTCAGAAACTACCATAACTTGTGTAACTACTGTTGATTATATACCTGCACCAATTCTAACCAGTCAAATCCATTTTGCAACCAATCGGAAGCAAATAATACCACAGAATACACCAGCCAAACAAGAATCGACAGCCGGCGTAAATTTTTAATGTTGTCACATTAACGTCACATAAATTATTTTGAGAATATTCCATTACTTTGTATGTTTTCGTCTTTATCAGAATATAATCCGACCAATTACCACTCGAGGTATATATTTTGGTTTGAATGTTCACCTCTTGTGATAAACTAGTCCATATACACTTTTTTAGTTCTCCATTTACGATTTGACAGATACTTGACTCTGTCAAGTGACGGGAATCAACGTTTAACATTAATTATTGGGCATTTTTTAGCTTTTGCCTCTGAAATCATTTTCGATAATGATATCCAGATTCTTATATAACGACTCATTCAAAAGCTATGAATAATTGCCACAAATTCAATTCACCTACAATTACGTTAGACGAAACCTAACAGATGTATCAAATATTCAAATCTAAACTCAGCACTTCATTAAAATTCGAATTTCAAACAAGAGGTAAGATCGCAAAATTAATATGGAACATTATATCTTAGGTACGTGAGAAATTCCATCAGCAGTTAAATCATAGAAGAAATAGTCCAGGTGATTGTAAACAATAAACTTTTTGTATAAACAAAGAAAAATGGAATAGTTTGAAATAGGGTTCTTATGTTTTAAATTTAGATCCACACCTCAAATTAATACATTCCTGACCCGTATTAAAGGATAACAATCCTATTTTTTTTATTATATCCTTCTAATCAGTACTATAATGAGAAGCTCGGTATTATCAACAAAAAGTACAAACCTTAACATGTGCTCTTAGAGTTTCACAACTCTGAAACAGAATTAACAAACAGATGTAAAATCCTTAAGGGCTAGGTTTTAGCCTCACTTAACTAATTGGCTTTTAGGATGTTGTTATCATTACCAGTATCCAAACAGGAAGCGTGCTGCTCTCTTTTTTTTTATTTGAACCTGGTTCAACTGAATTAATCCGAAGAGTTAGTTCTTCTTATTTCCTTTTCTTTTGTTGTACGTTCGTTTTACTTGATTACATATTCTATTGTAACAGTTTGAGATTCTCTAGCACCTTCTTTGATGTATGAGAATTCTTTTGTTTAGTATTAAGTGTTTGAAAAGCGTTAGCTGATGTCTGTTTAATTCTGTCGTAGGTGCAGTGAATTTTTACTTTCTTGGCAGTTTTTTTAATTGCTGTAGTTCATTTTAAAGTCGCTTTTATATAATCACTAGTCCGTCATAGCCGAATTGCTCTCATAATCTATGAGAATGAGATTTGCCGAATAATGGTTTTCAATTATCATTAACATGTAAATATTTTTTTGTAATGAAA
Source organism: Galerucella pusilla (assembly GCA_910591695.1). Classification (NCBI taxonomy): domain Eukaryota; kingdom Metazoa; phylum Arthropoda; class Insecta; order Coleoptera; family Chrysomelidae; genus Galerucella; species Galerucella pusilla. The sequence continues at coordinate 9,358 of CAJUYI010006337.1, forward strand.
AGGTTTTTAAATTACGCTTGATTTGTCCAGTCAATTAGTGAGAATGACGTAGTCATAAGGTATACAAAGTGGACCAAAATTCTGGAAACGGCAAATTATTAGTCACAATTGTACGAAATTTGGGGTAGACCTATTTTAGAATACGGAGATTCCCTATTTGATATTTGCAATGTTGCCAGATTTTCCGTTTATCATACGTTGTTTTTTTAAATTCTTTATTATGGAAATCTCCAATTTAAAACGAGGTCTACCATATTTAACACTCATGCTTTTGTGTACTCTGGAAAGTCTAGAATCAGGGTTGGGCTGATTAAAATCATAATTTGAATCGCTTGATTTTTAACCCTGGAGCTGCACAGTTGGGTCTCAGAAACCCAGAACGTCATTCATTGCAGTGTGACATGCGTATGAGTGGTTTGTTTGCGTTGCGTCGCCACTCTATGTAAATTTAGTCAACAGTTAGCCGAGCTAGAATACGAGATACGGGTGTTTTGCTACATTTTTATGAAAGAGCGAGATACGATATTCTCAAAACTACGAGCATGGGTTCCACAGACCCAAGTGTGATGTTTATTGAATCTATTTTCTTGAAACTCTCGTTTATTATTTTACTATAATGGCTTCAACTAGCAAAGAAAATCGTCGTCCATTAACTGAGGTGGAACTGCAGACAATTGCAGAAAAAAAGTTTTGCGTATTCTGCGTGTCACATGCCATACTGCATGGAGCATAGAGCCCAGCTATGCTGTAAATGCGAACATCAAGTTCCAAGATACTAAAGACCTGGCTAAGAACAGCTAAGACTGATAATACCAAACGAGTTTATTTTTCTGTTACAAGGATAGTTATAGACTTTATGTATAGTATGAATTTCATGTTATTTTTTTTCAAAACATATGTTTTATGTTTGGATGTTATTTTATATTTTTTCCTTTTTTCAACAATATATCTCTTTGTGAAATAAAACAACATGATTTTATTTTTTTCCACGCAAACTACTAAAATTGATTATTCTCCCAAAACCATCAAATATTTTAATTTTCAGTTTTTTTGCTAAAATATAGATTGGGTTTCTGAAACTCGAGTGTGAAGTTCTTGTTTCAAAAAATAAGTGTGATGTACCAGGGTTAAAATCAAAATCATGACTTTGATCAATTTTTTTCTTTTTTATCCAGATCCAGATGACAACATAATATAAAAGTTTTCTCAAAATCAAAAGAAGTATCTGCTTCTAGCTAAAACAAAAAAAAGAAGTACCTACATAATTCCAAATTCCTGAACTAGACGTAACACCTAAATTTTATTACTGTATATTTCCAGTCTATTCATTTTCGTTATACAATTTGAACAAAAATGCGTGAAATTGTTGGGCAACGTCAATCTATAGGTTGAGAAGGAAAACAAGCCTCGAACAAACGCGTTCGGCCTATTTTAAAAATCAAAAGAATCAAATGAATCGTGATTTTTAAAAAAATCAGATTTTGCCCCACCATGTCTAGAATACATGAAAAATTAGTCTGTCCATGCCTATTTGTAAGCTGAATTTTTCAAGTATCCCCAATGAAAATAATCTTTGGGATTGAAATCCGGTGAACGTGGAGGCCATTCAATTCTACCTCGTCTACCAATCCATCGCCCGGGAAATACCTACTCATCCAAATAACGCCGAACATTTACACCAAAATGAGCTGGAGCTCCATCTTGCTGAGATCATATCCCATTAAAATTGGCTCTAAGCAAGTTTATCAATGTAGGTACAATTTCATTTCCAAGTAGAAGTTCAAATTCATCTGACGTCAAATTTCCTTCGATAAAGAATGGTCCAATTAACAAAATCACAGCATTCTACATTTGAACATTTAAATGTCTCCAAATCTACGTATTTTGCACCTCCGTTTCTCAATAAAATCGTAAGTGTTACCTACATATGGTTGAGCTCGTATTCAAAAGACTGTTCTAATAATGACTGAATATACAGGGTACTGACTTTGAAAAACCAAATTTACTGATGATATAAAAGAAACAGGAAATCTGGCAACTTTGCAATTATCAAATCTGGATTCTACCTATCCCAAAATAGGTGTACCCCAAATTTTGTAGAATTAGGACTAGCTGTTTACGAGATAATTGGCCGTTACCAGACTTTTGGGCCACTCTGTATGTATTCGATAAAGATGATTCGTGAAAGCTTTTCATGGATTCACAATACGTATCTGTTTTTGCAAGTGGTAACTATTCATGATATCTTTGAATCCTCTAGCAGTTAGTTAGGCTTGTTTGGTGACGGTCAAATCACTGTCCAAAATAAAAAGTGGTTATAGATAAAACCTAGTGTTAAACAAATTATTTTTCACACTTGCTTGCGTTCAAAACTCAAACCAATTGGACGCAATGTTCATAAAAAAAGCAGAACGTGTGAATTCTTTTTAAATCCTTCACAAAACATCGACTGTCTGTGTCGTGTAAGACATAATAATCCGGCTTACCATTTTGTCATTTTAATACAATTTATGGTCTAAAAGACTTATGTACATCATTCACTTTTCAGAAAAAAAAATCGAGGAAAGACATTTTCGCGTTGATCCTCCTCTCTCGGTTCTAAAACCTTTTCCATGCAGAGTGACAGATATATGGGGTCGAGGCAAAAGCAAACATATCCCCATGTTAACAATGAAAACATCTTGAATCTAAAATGTTTTATTATGGGCATTTTTTCTGGTGTTTGAATTTCCATAGGCTGTTGAATATGGAAGTGGATACGATCCCGGTTTCATTAAGGTCAGTTTAGTTGAGTGTTATGAAGTATTTTTCTAATATGTAATAAAATATAGGCAAAGATTTCAGGTGGTAAGAGTTGAGACAATGATTTAATTTGGAGGAAAATCAACCAATAAGAATAAAATAAACAACACATTTCAATGCCAAAATCAAATTATGAAAGTGTCGATCTACAAAACGGTGTGGAGCGCTCTGGACGTCTATTCCTCTCTAATGAGCGGCATAGATTTATGGCGAATGATCACATGAGGCGATCGTCGTTATATTCTTGGTCAGTGATCCGATATTATTAATCTCGTAAAAAGCATACGCTCCGGATCGCATGGTCTGAAATAGACGAGCACAGTCGAATGAACTGGCGCTTGAGCAGTAAGGAGGTTTTTTTTAATGGAAATTTGTTTTCTTTTTGTCATAGAGAAATAAGTATATAATTACTATTTCTCAATGCATTCCGTAATTATTCTGTCAGTTCTCTGTTTCTTTCAATCTTAAATTCATGTGCATAAAGTTGAAAAAAATACTTTGTCGTGAGTTTGAGTGGTTTTACTGATTTTCAGTGTTTTTAATCGGTGTTTTATTATGGACATGGAGAACTATTATTTTTGGCACTTTATAATGGAGGATTTATGGGAGGCAGAGAAGGAAGTACGAATTGACGAAGATAGAGGCTCCATGTTTTTATATGACCATCGCTTGGAAGCATGCCGTTTGTGGGGACACTTCTTTTGTAAGGAGTGAAACGCGACTGACTTATTTTTATTCAATTTTAATACTAAATGATTTACTAAACAGACTCCCTTTTTTATTATTGGTAATATAACATAACATAACAAATATAAATATAATTCATGACAGAATATTATGACAACCGTACAAAAAAATTGGCTAAAAATAAGTAGAAAGTAGATCTTTTATATCAAATAATGCTGGCAACAGCGCAATAATTTTGGACGTTCACATGTAGGTTCAAGAATTAGTCGATTTCGACCTTGGGAGTCGGTAGGTTCGTTTCAACCTCGCAAAGAACTATTCTAGAATGGCACTGGGCAAGTGCATACAGTTAACGCCGTTCCAATCTATTTGTGACCGTAATATTACGGCTCGATTTGCGTTTTGTTATCGTTCTAGAGCCGCAACGGAACGGTAATTTCGATACTCGATCGAAAGAAGGAACTGCGAGGACTGACATGCGCTATTAGTGAGTGTTTTGTCAGTTGTTTTCAAGTATTGTTGTTTTATAGATTGACGTAAATTAAGTGTTTATTCGCAACTCAACTATTGTGATCGGAAATCAAAAATTAAGTATTAACCAAAGTATTGAAGAGGTAAAACGTTATAAAAACAGTAATAACCTCTATTTAAAATTATTATGAGCTTAGATTAAATATTTTTGATTCAGGAAATACCTATTGAAGACGAAGGAGATAGCGATTTTTTATTGGAAGAATCCAGTGAGGATAAATGAGTTTTTTTTACACCAACCAAGAATTAAAAATGAGAATATCTTTTGATTTTTTTATTTCGAACGTACCCACTTTTCTTGAATAATTGCTATACAAATCTATCAGTACTTTTGTTTCGTCTGTTGTCCGTTACTATTACATAAACAAAACGGTCGCTAAACGATAATAAAGTACGCCTAAAACTGTTCCAGCCTCTGTATCAGTTCCTAACGATTCCAAAATAGTTCCGAACCGGTGTTTTATCGTAGATTGGAACGAACCTGATGGATCGCACGTGATTAGACTCCATCGTACGAGAGAAACACCGGATCGTATGATTTTCAAGA
>CAJUYI010006338.1:0-13920 GCA_910591695.1 Galerucella pusilla
AGGTGGTATATTCAAGAAGGTTCTAGAGATGCGAAGGACTATATATACGCGGATTTATGAGTGAGTCGGTTGTTGTTCAGTATACAGTGAATCAGCAAACATTATCAGTATACAGTGAGTGAACAGATAGTGAATATAAATAGTGTTGAAGATAAATTAGGGTAATTATTATACCGAGTGTAGATGAATTAGTATACATTAAGTAGTGTGTATATAAATTAAGTTTATTATAGTGTTTCTTCAATAAATCAATAGTATGTAATTAGCCATAGTGAGCGTATAATTTTATCCCACGGTAAAATATGTTTAAATAAATAAGAGAAACATTACAATAATGTAGATTTTAACAAATCAAACTGTTCCTTTTCATCATTTATCTTGAATTTTAAAAGTCTCTGTAAGGCGTTACAATAGTATTACTACTACCTTTGACATGTGTTTGAATTATTGAAACATAGAGGTTATAGTATAACCGTTGATTGATAAGTTTGGACCGATGCAGCAAAAGAAAGATGCAAGTTGTTCAAACCAACAATATCCAAAGTCCTTTATTCACGTTCTGTGATTTTTGGTAGGGGTGAAAATTGTGGGCTGATCACCGCCTAACCTTCACTAGATATCATAAACGTACAGTTTAAATTGTAAAATTGTAAGCCACCATGGGCGTAACTTACCGTAAATTTTTATATGGGATCATTTCGTAAAAATTGGCCTATTAATATGGGAGTAGGATGTATGTGAAAATGAGATTAGACTACTTGTAAACTGGATATTTTTTGCCGAGGTATAGCAGCGCTCAGCGCTTTGTACCTCGTGTTGTTATTTACTTTCTCCACCCAAAGAAAATAATTTAATAACAGCTTAATGTTGGCTGTTAATTTCTAGCTGCACGCTTGATTCTTACAATATTCCAACGCAACATGTACATTTCTTACATACTTAGATATATTCATTGTTTTAAAGCTGCTGCTAATCATAAAATTCACTTGTAGTTCTCGAGGAAATTTAAATTTCAATTACTAATTTTATAGAAACACTAACGTTCCAGCGAATGTCAGGAAACAGAATAATAATTGTATTAAAATTATTGTTTAAAAGTAGGGGTGCGGTTGCAGATGCTTTTCCTCGGCTAGTTCTCACAATAATTTTATTATTAAAATCTCGTGTCAGTGTTTGTTCGATAGACGGTGCAAGGCTATCGAATCACACTGTAAACTACTATGTGTAACAGCAGATTTTTATTTCGCGTACACTGTAACAGATTTATCGTATGGTTCAATAAGTGTTTTTCGTATGTATTTATCTAACAAATTAATAGATTTGTTTCAGCTGGCGATATAATCATTCTAGATAGGTATCGTTAGCGCAAGTAGTGTATTTCTTTTGTTTTTCAAATTATCGTAGGTTTGTTTCAGCTGGCTTGTATAAACCGTTCTGTGCAAACAAAATTAAGGATGGTTAGACCATAGATAAAAAAATACTTATAGATGGGAAACTGACCCGTGGTGCCCCCTACTTGTACGTGTTCCGTCAGTACCTCCAACACAAATCAGATGGTTGTGAACTTCGCCAACAGCCGAAAAAGAAGATTCCTGTAATTTTACAGTTTTTGGGGGCATATTCGAAATTACTGTAATTTTACTTTTATTGCACAATGACATTTATGGTCTATTTTTTGTTATTTCATCTAAAGTTAGGTACTCAACATTAGATTGATATTACAATAATAACAATCAAATAGTCAAGTAAAATTTATAGGTAATGTCAAAATATAATGCCTGAAGTGAGGAAAATAAAGCAATAATCATCAAACTTGTATATTTTATTGAATAGAAAAAGTATGCAATAAATGGAACGTTTTTTTACATATTTCAATGACAAACATGAAGAAAAATAAATGTTAGGAACTCAACAACAATGCTGGGAAGTTCAAAGCTGTGTGGAAGAATAACTACTTCTGTCACTTTTCATTTCATGGAACATGTTTTTCATAAAAAATAGAGCTTACCGGGTGCACCTCACATTACAGTCTTTCACAATACATATTCTCAACATTGTCTCTTAAAATAAAAGTCCCACTTTTTAGAATGAAGACCAACTACGAATACTCAACACACACACAAATAAGCAAAATAGTATTTAAAACGAAAACGAAAACTGGACAAACTATGGACAAACTCACGATACACGTCAGGCAGTTGTCAGGTTAGGATCATAGATAACACGTTAGGATGTCAACGCTGATATATGTGGAAGAATCTGCAACTACCACTAACGGCGTTACAGTTTTCACTAAATTAGAAATTTTAGTACTGACGGGACTTCCTATGTGTCAGCACCCTCGCGCCTTCAGAGATCCCCTACCCTGGGTTAGACAACATTTTTGACTATACAGGGTGTCCAGAAATTCTCCTGCTAAACGGAAACTACAGTTACTAGAAGTGGTTTTAAGTCGATCTAGCTCAAATTACCTCAATCCGAAAATGCTTCCTAAGGGAGCTACAGCCCTTTGAAGAAGATGTCCTCATATGAGTTTTCTTCAAATTATCCAAAAATACCGTTACTTAAAATATTCAAACTTGGTATAATCAATAAACAGTTACAAACCAGTCGTTCGCTTTAAATACATTTTTTTCAAATCCATCACAAGCGTGTCAGTCGGGGGGGACCAACAGGTATTTTTATTGAAAAATTTTTATTTTCAAGTTTTTTATGTAGCCGACACCGAATTTGGAAATTTCAAGATAATTTTCATAAAAAAGTTTCCCTTCTTTTTTCGAAAAAATAAATTTAAACTTTTTGTGTTTCTTGTATAAAATTTTCCTAATTTGGTGTATTTGGATACATAAAAAACTTGGGAATTAAAATTTTTCAATAAAAATACCTGTTGGTCCCCCCCCCACTGACACGCATGTGATGGATCTGAACGATTCACAAACGACTGGTTTTTAGCTGTATATTGATTATACCAAGTTTGAATGTTTAAAGTAATATTATTTTTGAATAATTTGAAGAAAACTCATATGAAGACGTCTTCTTCAAAGGGCTGTAGCTTTCTTAGAAAGTATTTTCTGGTTGAGGTAATTTGAGCTAAATCGACTTAAAATCACCTCTAATAACTGCAGTTTCCGTTTGCCAGGAGAGTTTCTGGACACCCTGTATGCTCATGTCAGCTCCGTCAATTCTAGGGCCAAGCAAGGAATCGTTACATTATCACCCATGGACGTATAACGTCCATGTTATCACCCACTTTTAGCTGGTATAGTTTTTGTACGAAACGTAATCAGTTGGAAAACGAAATAAATACATTTCTTGCGCGATCGATACCAAGAAAAATTATATTGGCAGTTGGATCAAACCTTGTGTATCATTATTGCGGTACAAAAACTGTACTAACTGGAATGGAGCGATAATACTGCAAGATGTTAAACGTGTAGTGTTTAGTGGCACAAAGTTACCGCTAGCGCCTACCTTGGCTACTGGTACGAACTAGCACTCAAAACGCGCGCTTTTCGAATTTTCAAACTTTCAGCATTTGCAATTGAATGATTTTGCACTTCAATATTTGTTTTTTAGTTTTTCAAGTCAAGTCTTCAAAGACTAAGAAATAACATTATTGTGCTAAATCATTCGCTGCAAATATTGTATTAGAATAATATTCTAGGGAATTACGGTATGAGAATAAAAAAACCCCTTGCAAGTGAGAAAATATAATATTATTAATTTAACATCTTTCATACAGTGAGATATCCAAAATAACATACAAAAACACTCAATACCTACCTGAATCTGAATTGGGATGGAAATTGTACTCTGAAGTTTAGAAAGGAAGTGCAAATTTTGTCAATCTAAATGAGTCTCTAAAATTATTTTTAAGAAAGTGATCTTCACGCCTTTTATTTTTAATAAGTGAAGTTCATTATTTCAAACCATTTATGACTTCGTTTAATATCTAGATCAGAAAACTAAAAAAAACTTCTTATTTGTATAATTTTTTGCAGTGATTCAATTGACGTACTCATTTAAACAATTTGGCATCTTGAAGCACACACCAATATTACAGAGCAAGCACACAAATACAGTGTTCAAAATATTAAAGCACTTTTTCACATAAGTAATGGGTACCTACAATAACATCCTAAATTACATTGATATAAATATATCTAGCAACTACATACATATTGTTTTGATTTGAGTCACAAATTTCTGGTAGGTAATCCTTCGTTCTTGTCTGCAAAAAACGATAAAATTACAAACAATGTTTCCATTACGAAAACCCAACCTCAAACAGCTAGGATTAAAAATCTAATTTTTTATCCTACCTATGATAAGTGATGATAAATGCTGTGATAATAGTAGGTACCAATGATGAAGATAATTAATTTCTTTGCAGAAGGGCCAATGAGTAGATTAAATAAAAATAAATTTGCAAATGACAACGACTAACCTCAAATTGAAATAATACTAAAAAAAATGAGAAGTTTTGTTGTTGTGTTGAGGGAGGCGGGGTTTGTTGGTTCAGTTATTTGCTGTAAAGCGCCGTGCTCTACTGGCTGCGCACAAACCTTGTGCCAGTTTCTTCCATATGTTTTAAAGCCTCTCTTATTTATTACCCTATGGCAAGCTCCAAACGTTATAGGCCACCATGCGCACAAACACATTTTCAATGTTACCTCCCACTACAGCTCTTGCAAGACATATAACTGCTCTGTACAGAGTCGTATCATAATGATATCATTAGTATCCTCCATATAGTTGTCCTCCAATTCTGTTGGCGTTTGGCATTTCTGAAAATAAAAAATTATAGGTACGACAGTGACCTGCAAGGGGTAAATTAGTTGAGAGTCTACACCTGCGCGATTGCTGGCCATCACGTTTGGCGCTAGCACTCTTGCTTGTCCCTAGAATTGGTGAAACTGACATGCGCATATCGTCGAAAATACGGAAGTGTTAGTTCAAGAACTATCCCTAATTCGAGATTGCAAGGAACAGAAGATATGTAAATAGTATAAGCTAGTGAGTTTCCACATAATGCACTGTATTAATAAAAAAAAATTCACTATACCTTCACTTCTTTGAGAAAGCTACTGCGTTACCGAAACGCGTCACGAATCTGTATTGAACTTAGTTCAAATAATGAAGATTTAAACAAAATAAATTGCTTTATTTCATCATATGGTGTAACAAGTGAAATCAGCATTTCCAAACGAGTAGAGCACTGTATTTTTCCTATGACCACCATCCAGAAATCAAACAAACCACTGTGCTGCACACGGAACTTTTTCGTGGGAACTTTTTCTATCATGACATAGCTTATGGCGGTGAAAACTAGTACAATTTCTGCATTTCATTTCAATAAACTACTGAAGATCATGTTTAAAGATTTATTAAAAGTTACAGTAGGCAACAAGTTTACGTTAGGTACTACATAATGACAATTTGCTGTAGGTATGCCTAATGTCACTTTGGTTACGCTCTATGTCACTTTGGCTTTGTCTTATGCCACTTTTCCTACAACTGTTGTTGCTGGAGAAATTGATCGTAAGAATAGTTTTTTTCCTAACAAGTGCGGAAAGTGATACTTTCTCGCACGCGACTGCAGTTGCGGTCAAGATCGGGAAATAAACTTCACGCATGAGTTAGGAACATTATTTTTTCTACGACCCTATATGCAAAAAAGTATACCAACCCATTTTTCAAAAGTTTTTTTATTTTGACATACATATACAAAACTTTAACCAAAAACTATTATTATTATTATAAATATTAATATTAGAAACACAATTTGTTGCATTTGTAGATGACGTTGATGAGGATGGCATCGGTTACAGGTCACATGAAGATGACGATCACAGTGACGGCAACGGCTGGATGTACACTGTCATAGTGAGACCAATCATCACTTATGGAGCCATTGCGTGGAGTAGTAGAACTCCAAAATTCGAAGACTAGCCTGTATTATGCATTACAGGAGCAATGGGAACATGCCCAACGGCAGCCATGAAAGTGATTCTCAACCTCACCCCTCTACAAATGGTGGTGGAAAGTGTTGCAGAAAGAATAAGATACAGACTAAGTAGAGAGGGAATCATTAAAAAAAACCACCTCCTCACTTCTCAGAAATCAGACAACCTGGGACATGCCACAAGACGGTATGATGAAAAAGTATAACTTTCCAAAGAAATTCGTTACGGAAATGAGCAACAAGAATGAATGGGATCCAAATACCATCACCAGACTTGGAAAGAATGTCATTCAATGCTTCACAGACGGCTCAAAAGCAATAGAAGAAACTGGGATAGGAGTGTTCGGGCCAGGAACCAAACACTCTGAAAGCTTGTGAAAAACCCCAAGTATCTTTCAAGCGGAAATCCACGCCATAAGAAAGTGCGCCCAGTTCAATATTGATAAAGGATACAGAAGACAAAGGATTATCATAATGTCGGATAGTCAAGCAGCCATTAAGGCACTGAGCTCTTGTGTAATCAGTTCCAAAATGGTGTGGGAATGCCTAGACAAACTCAATGAACTAGGCGAGAACAACATAGTCACCTTACTATGGATTCCAGGACACACTGGAATAGAAGGAAATGAAATAGCAGATGAACTAGCAAAGAGGGGGACTGAAATACCTTTCTAGGGGCCTGAACCCTTTTGCGGAATCAGCTCCAATGTAATATTGGAAGAAATAAGTGAAGCCGAGAAAAAGAGAAGATCTGACCATTGGAAAGATCTAGTAGGGCTTATACACTCAAATACTCTACTGGGTGACTACAACTTATTGAGATCAAAAGAATGCATAAGTCAAAGTAAAACTGCGCTAAAAGTTTTTACTGGGATCCTAACGGGACATTGTCGCCTGAATGGGCACCTGAAAAAGCTCAAAATAGTGGAGGAAGAAGAATACAGATTTTGTGGAATGGAAGAAGAAACCTCCATCCATATACTTTCTAACTGCACAGCACTTCAGAATCCTAGAGCACAGCACCTAGGAGATTCCTGGATAGAAGAGGAACATTTGCCTAAGTTGAAGCCTGCAGACATCCTAAAATTCCTCCGGGTAATAGGACTAAAGGAACTACTAGTTTCTGAGATCTTTTCGGTCTCAGTGAATGTCACCCCAAAACACACACATAGTACATAAAGTCATTTGTAGATGAAAGAATTTTATTTGATATATTTTTCTTATATCAAGCCCGGTTGGTTTGATAGTTGTTTTATGACACTACTTCAAAGAATGTACAGGGCTATATCGAAATATCTTCATTATTTTTGATTTTCAAAAAATTAAAAATGCAACAAAAAGCTAGATAAGATGTAGATTTTATTTGATGGACTATTTATTCAACTCCTGTAAGAATAGTTATAACTTCCGAAATAAAAAATTATGTAATAAGGTCAAAATTTGCATAATTTTACTTTCCCGCACTAGTGCGGGAAAGTGGGTTAAGACGCACGGTCTTAGAAAATAGTTATTTATGTAACTAGTGTGTAAAGTAGCCTTTTTTTTGACGAATGTGAATATTGTCGCATCAGCCGCAGGCGAATGCGACAATCACATGAGTCGAAAAAAAGGTCTTAACACACGAATTGCATACAATATTTTTTCTACTAGCAAATATTTAATTAAAATGCTAAAGTTTAATAGTAACTTTCTTTACGCACTAGTGCGTAAAGAAACATACTTTACGCATTAGTGCGTAAAGTAAGTTAAATTTTTCTTTAAAAGAATCTTTAACGCTATTATTAATTTCTAATAAGATATATTTTTTTCGTAAATACTCATGGATTTTTGGGGCAGTAAATCATTCGCAGCATTCTGTGCCACATCTAATATATTTGGTGGTGTATTTGCCAAGTAATCTGAGAGATCGTCGGAGGAATCTATTTTTATTTTCATAATAATCCAAAATAACATCATAGTTTTCTAAAAATATTCAATTCTGAAATATAAAATACAATTGCTTACCCTAGGTATAGTCGGAAAATCTCAATTTAAATTTTAAATGTCAGATTCAATTCACAAAGAAATGTCAGTCACTCACCGCCAATTTATGCCCATTTACCGTATTATTTCCAGTACTCAATAATTATTTATAATAATTAGGTTACTTTACGGAATTCTATAGGTTTCTATCTCCAATTTATGAAAAAAACTTAGATTTAATATCCGTTTAATATTCCGTATATTTTTATAAGACTAGATATCTATAATGACATACATATTGGAATTTTTTCTTTACGCACTAGTGCGTAAAGTAAAACTCTTTACGCACTAGTGCGTAAAATAAAGTTTTACGCACTCGAAAATGTGTCTAAAGTACGTACTTTACACACGGTAGTAGAAAAAGATTTATATTACACTAGTGAGAGAGTGAGAAATTTATCTTCTCGAATACAGCAAAGATAAAGATGTATTTTAATAGTTATAGTTGTAGAAAATAGTATATTGTTTTACGAGTGACTAAAGTAATATTTTTTGAAGCGAGTAGAACAGTTTACCTGCCGAGGCTGGTAATGTTAACGAGCTTCAAAAAATTATTTCGACGAGTAAAGCACTATACTTTTTCTACAACCCTGTTCATATCATAATAATATAAGTACTAGAAAAGAACATTGAACAAATATTTTTTTGAATCTCACGGTATTTTTACAATTCTATTTTGCTTTTTAATTAAACAAAATCAAAAAAATGCATTCTTATTAAAGAGATGATTCCTATCTCTGTTTATTAATAAGCAAAAGTCGTCAAAGCATTATATAGGTACGAGGGCGGAAAATAATTGAAAATATGAATTTAATTTTCGTCACTAGAGTCGAAAGTTAACGTTATGACACTTTCTCTCACTGATGACGGAAATCACGTTTTCGCTGAAAGTATTCTATTACAAAATGACGACTTTTTGTTTAGGATTGTAGAAAAAAGTATTTTATAAATTTCCCTGAAAAATAAATATGTTCAGTAATAAAGAGAGATTATTAGAAGAGAAACGACGATACCGGAATAGAAGTGCGTGAACGAACGTTTACGTTTCCCCATTTCTTGTTACCCTACTCGTTCTTGTTCAATATGTTAAGGGTAAAAAGGGATTGTCTCGTCAACGATAATGAAAATAAATGACCGCTAAAAGACTGCATGAAGCGTAGTTCAGTTCTGCTTTTAACAGCGAAGAATGGCGCTGTAAAATCCTTCACTTTTTTTTATTGACTTTTTTATGTACATTTTATTGAGTAAATCTTACTATTCTATTCATTAGTTGTACTATTATTGGAATTGATTCTTCGGCTAGTAGGTATACTTGCCGTAATATATACTGTGCGAACTTGTTGTCGGCTCTTTATTTGACTGTAATTCGATATGTTACCGCCATAGTCCGTAATATAACTTAAAGGGGATATACGATTAGATAGCATTAATGTGCACACTTAAGGATATACAAGGCTATCTTGTGGATACCATTGTTGGTTATGTTTTAGATCATGTAGGTATGTTTAATTTTAACAATGTATGGTTTCTATTTTATAAATGTATGGTATCTATTTTAAAAATGTATAGTTTTCTTTTTAATAGTTCAAAATATTCAGCAGCAAGTTTTTTATTCCTATCCTTCTTTTCTACTAAACAGTTTTATGCATAAATAGATACCATTAATTTTTATTAGAATTAAACATGTTCGTCATAGAAATACTGTAATTTTAATCCGTGTCCAGACTAACCATCGAACAATTCGATCGACTAGTCCACACAACATACAAAACGAAAGTCAACTTTGTTGTTCGACATAGTCTGGAAACGGCTTAGACAAAGATTTGTGAAAAATATATTTTCCTAAGTAACCTAATTATTTAGAGAACCGTGTGGAAGTTACCCATACTGCTTAATACACCGTGAACTTTTAATATATTTCTAAATATTTAGAAACATTTCAAAAGCTCACTGTATTGAATAGTGCATGTAGGTAACTTCCATAAACAAAAAACAATATCATAAATAATTCGGTTTTTTAGGGAAATATATTTTTTCACCATAAGGCAATATAATGTTTATGAAAATTATGGTTCGGTTATGATAAATATGTTGAATTTTAGTAAAAATTAATAGTTATCTTGAAGAAGGAACATTCGTTTCCAACAATAAAATATAATTTGCTTGGAAGATACATTTTTTACGAATAAAAAACATACCGTTAACCCAGACAATATACTTTTTTATGGTAAAGAAATATATTTTACCGATACAATACATTTTTTTATGATGAAGAAATGTCATTCTGCCATAAAGTATAACAAAACAATATAGTTAGCATGCAAAAATAAGTATCTGTTATAGGAAAACTACTTTATTTAATTTAAATGCTTTCAAAGATTAACATTATACCTCAATAAATTTTTTTGAGACAAATATGATACATTTTTACAAGAATAAATGTAATTTTCGAGAGATAACTCATTTTATTGATGACAATGAATATGTTTTTATTCATCAACAATATTTTTTTCCGAACTTGAAACAAATCCTTTCTTAACGACAAATTAAATTTTACTCAGGCCATACGGAAAATCATATTCATTTGACATAATAAGATATTGATTGTCACAAATGAATCCTTTTCTCGGTGTAGCTTACTTAATTTTAAAATCAAATATTGCTTATACTGTGAGAAATATTATTTCTCACGGCACTTTGCCCACGCCACATATATTTATATGTAGAATCAAATAAAATTGACAAAAACTTAGTACGCTACTGTCATCTTTAAAAACCTACTTAATTGTCACAAGACTGTGAGATTATATTAGAAGTTTTTAAATTGTAAAAGGTAGTTTCAATCGTGCTTTGATAAAAATCCCAATTTCTATTGAAAATATTAGTTTTACAAGACATATAAGTCTTATTTATGATATAAATAATATGAATACTGACAGATACTATGTCAGAAAAATTGGAAAAAACTGCAAAAGTATATTTAGATTTGTGGCCAGAAATTTCAAGAATGAAGTATGAATTGGCATACGAAACATTTATAGAGTGTAGAAGAAATACAAAAATAAAATCTTTTTCGAAAAGTGTACTTTTGGTATATTTTAAAAAGTTGTAAAAAAAATTAAAGGCGTCTACACTTAGTCACAGTATGTGCAGTCGAAGAAAAAGTATAGTGTGCAACATGCAAGAAAAGTACTTTTCTCACTCGTGTGTTTGCGGCACTTTCCCCTAAGGCTCACGCCACAAACTTCCACACTAGTGAGAAAAGTTGAACTTACCCCACTAGTTGCACAATATACTATTGGTATTATCGGTAAATTAATAGTATATTACATAACGTGTGCGGAAAGTGACATTTTTCACACGAGTGGGAAATATTGTAGCACGAGGCATGAGCCGAGTGCGACAATCACACGAGTGTGAAAAATAACTTTCGCACGAGTAATGTACAGTATTTTTCCTACGATCACGTGATAATTTCACCAAATAATGGGTAATCAACATCTGACATATTAATACACAAAATGTTACAATTAAAGTCAACATAATTGAATTTAAAATTAACAATAACTATCAATAGTGACAAAAATTCAAGTAGTTCAACTATATAATATAGGTAGGTTATTGCAATTATTAATTGATTGGATAATTATAGAAATTGAAAGTGAAATTATTATTGTTCATCATACTTCATACATAGGTACTTATCATGAATACCTTTCAAGATGATTACATTTTCCAATTATTATAACAGGTGATTTGGATTAGTTGGTACAATATCGGACTTTTGACGAAGAGTACGCGGGTTCGATCCTCGACCTCGCACTAAATGTTTTTTAATCAAGAAAATGACAAAAATCTCACTTTTCACATAGATTGCTTCAAATTTAGACATTACATAAGTGAATCTAATGAAAAATTATATATTTGACAGCTTGCCAGTGGTCAATCTTAACAAAAATTCATTTGACAGCTTTTTTATCCGTACATGTATGGATAAGTTTTTTTTCCGCACGCGTATGAATAAAGGCCACTTTCCATAGAACTAGACAGTGCAATATAGTCACTTTCCTATGTGATCGTAGGAAAACTATATTTTGTTTCAACGTTCACCATAAAGATATTCATTTTCTTACCATTTTTATATTTAACCGCCATTTGGAAATTACCATACTGATCCGAAAACTTTATAATATTTTAATAAATTGAAAACAAATAAACCATCTTGAACAATTTTATTAAATGATAGTTGAAATGCCCTCTTAAAACACCCTCAAGTATAAATGATAAACATATCCCTAACATGATTGTACAAATCTCAATAAATTGATGTCATCCCCTGCGTTTAATTCCATCATATGTAAATGTTATTGTCCATCCGGCAGGGGGAGTGTGCCTTATGGGGTGGAAAACATATTTTCAATCCAATAAATATTATTTCAGAATATGGACTTCCGAGAAGGGCTTTTAAAATTATCAGCGTTTTTTGGACCATAATTTATGAAAATAAAAGAGTTTAAATTTATTAAAAAATGTAAATTCCACTAAGGTTGATATAAAATAATTTAGTAAGAGCATTCAGCTCTTTAGGATCATGAAATAATAATTTTTGTCCACGACTATTTGATAATTTCAACATTTCACGTGTGCTTCTTCAGATATAGTTTGTTCAGCCATCCTTTGCCGTTACGTCATAATGGGTGACGTATTCTGCTGTTTTACGTATGTCTTATATTACTTGAATGTTATTTTACACTTAACCTCAAAATTATAATCAATGACATATATGTTAAGAATTGTTTTCAAAATAAGACAACTGAACTGTCAAAAGTAACAGATAAAATTTAGGTCGACCTTAGATAAGAAATACGTTAATGATGTCAAATTCCGTCTCATCCATTTCATGAATGAGAGAGCAAGCTGGACAATGTATGACGTAACACATATATAACACATTAATTAAATGAACGGACTCGAACCCACGACCAAAATACCACTCTTATCAAAGTCAGAGACCTACACCACTAAGCTATGAAGACGTTGATTTCAAGACGTTATATATTGTTATGTCAAATCAAAAGTGACGTTTTAAATATATAATTTATTACTACCTAATTGCAAGAATTTTAATAACTATACTGGTGTTTGATTGATATTACTAGAAAGTTCAATATGAAAAGTGAATCAGATAGTGCATTGAATACTTATTAAATATATAATTTGTTAAATAACATAGCAAGTAATAGGCAAGCTTTATAAATGTAATAAACTATAGGTACTGTTTTAGTTTGGCAAAAAAATTTATACTTAAACAAATAATTCATAGTCGTGGAAAAAGTATAGTATTCTACTCGCATATAATGGATATTATTCACTCAGGTGTTTATGTCACTCTCCTGCGGCACGCGACATAAACGCACCTTCGTGAATAATAGCCATCATTATATGCTTGTTGAATAGTATACAATTTTTTGGCATTTCTGATCAACCGCATTCATAATAATAGAAGAATTTGTAGACAGCCAATCGAAAGACAAGAGTTTCCTATGTTAAAATATATTTTTTCCACTACTAGATGTGAAGTTGACAATTATTGCTCCTTCTAGCAACTGAGAAGCTGAATTTCTCTATTAGCGGTTAATAATTTTCTATTATTAACCTAGGTCAATAAAGGACAAATTTAAATATTTTGAGAATTCAGGGATTCAACAAAAACTTGTGCAACATAATTTTGTATACCCAGGAGATTGTCTTTAACATATTTCCTGCTAGAAATTACCTATCAAGATGAAATTATTTGAATAAAAATGTCATTAGTTTAAAATTCGCGCTCAATCAAAAATGACTGATGACATAACGAATACGTTTATAATATCGAAAACTGACAATAGCTGCGTTCGTTATTTGCGTCCGATTAATCTTTTTAGTCTGAATCG
>CAJUYI010006339.1:0-13920 GCA_910591695.1 Galerucella pusilla
GTAACAAAAGTTTACCCGCTGTATGAAAGTGATGGAATGGTTTTATTAAACCTCGATGACAGTAGTATGACTTATTCGCGATTTTATCTTCTTCAGGTCCAAGCAATAAATTCTATAATTTCATGGCAGGAGCAATTGAACGATTTTTCATTGAATTATACAATTTTAAGTAATTACATTATGATATTGCTTGTGATTTTGTTTATTGGAACTTTAGTTCCTCATGTCAGGTTAAGATCTGACCGTTACGCGTTACGTTACGCTACGTTATGTTACGGTGCTTCGCTATGTGCCTTGCTTGCGGATAAATAATACGGATACATTTTCACTATTATATCCATATTTTTTTTGCGCGATTAAGGGGTCTAGTACATTTACTTTTCGAAATTCAGGGTGTTGAAATTTTGAAAACTTGAATGTTTTAATTCGATAACTTTAAAATGGATGGATAAATTGATTTGTCATTTGGCAGGTTGTTTTTAAATGTTAAAGGGCATATTTTGAAAGAAATAGTGGTTTGTGCAACTAGTGTGGATATGATGGCCATATCGCACGAGGACGAAGTTTGAGGACGACGCCGTAGGCGGAGTGCTCAATCGTTCAAGTGCGATATGGACAATCCACACGAGTCGAGCAGCTTATTTTTTTAACGACCCACTTAAGAAAAAATCTAGAAAATAAAAACTTCTATAGACTGTTATATAACTTCAAATAAAAAATTCAACAATTCAATTTTATGTTTCCAATAATTTTGTGGTAAACGTACAGTTCTTAAATGTCCAATTTGTATAATGCTACGTTTTCCTCTTTTGAATATACGATGCTGTTATAAGTAGATGTTGCCAGTCGGACTCCCTCATGAACGGTACCGTACCATTATCTATAATAATGAATATTCTGCTAAATATTTCAAACGTCTACCTGTTGTCGTTATTAATATCAAGCAGAATAATTGTTTAAAAATGAAATTAACAATAAAGAAAACATCACGGGGAATCGAACCCGGGCTACCGAGTGAGAGTCTGGTTTGCTCACTACTCGGCCACTGAAGCTTTGCAAATTGTTTATCTATAACGTCAAATGTATTACATACTTTTTGCTTAAGAGGAACTTAAGTTCCTACCGTGTGTCCCGCGACACGTTCTACCTTTTTGTAGCTCATTGTATAGCAACCAGTCTCTTGTTCATGTATTCACGATTTTCGTGTGAACAGTGAACCCTATTCATTATTTATTTACCATACAGTTCCTTGAGCATCCAAACGGAAGACACTGTATACGTATATTTGTGCCGATTTGTACAATAGCGCAGTGTTCAGACTGCTATAACAAAAAAAATCCTCTATTTTTTGTCTAAGAGTTCAATTTGACAACTTTTTTATAAATCGACCTTTTTACGTTCACACATCGTAGCATATCGGAACAAGATGTGAGATTGGATTCTGAGAAGGTGATGTCTCTGAGAGCGAAAGGTTAATAGTAAAGGGTCAGTGCCGGTCAGCTGTTCTATCAATAGAAAATCTCCTTTTAAAGGAACATCGAAATTTATGTACGGTGAAAGATGGGTTACAGAGTGTGGTTCATTTTTTATATTCGTTTATATGTCCCCAATTTATTTCAAATAGTAAAATGATACAAACTTTCTATGTGAGAAATGCAGAGTATTTATAGTTTGTTTTGATGAACCATCATGAACCATCAAACAATGTTAGATATTAAGATTGGGTGTTAATAAATCAAAAACTTGCTGAATAGTGGAGGTCTTGCCTATCTGATTATAATTTTGAAGATAACAATGCCAGTTCTCAGGGGTTTGTTACCTATGAAAGTTAGTTGGGAAAGTAATACAAATATTTCTAAATAGAGAACCTTCAACTCTATTTCTTGGAGAATAATTGGAGGAGATTCAAATTGCAAAAAAGCTATCATTTAATTATGATTAATTATTGTCATCAGACCTAGAATTTCTCTTGAAGATAAAAACCAAGTAGCAATTTAAATTCTCTAGGGTTTGTATAAATAGCTACAAGATATGTAGTATATGATCCTTATACAACTGGAAAGTGCCCATTTTTATACAACTGTTTGGTTGTATAACATTTCTATTGAAAGTTTATACAACTCTTATATGACTGTTTTATTATCATTTATGCAGCTACTATAAAATTATTTAATAGTGTGTCATGTAGTCACATCTATAAAATGGGATTGAAGCGGCACTATGAAGTTCTTACAAAATGCTGTTATTCCGAGCACAATGGAAACATTTTGTCATCTAGCAGTTTATAAGAGCATTTCATTTTTTAGTGAAGAATATCAGAATCAATTTATATTTCAACTTGAACGTGCATTATACATTTCATTTGTAGAAATGGAGATTTATCAAAACGACTTGGGTCGCTTGGGCGGACATCGATAGTAAAAATTATAATCTCATTTGGATGGTTTGATGCGTCGCAAATTTTATTGATGGATTATAGGTATATATTTGGCAAGGAAATGAAGCTCTTCAATTCTGGTTGAGTTTCAAGTAGATATTGAAAAATAATAATGAAATAAAATATCCTAAAATCCTTCTTATTTTATGACTTTAATAGTTTATCACTTCATATGGATATTCTTTTACAATATAAATCTCTTAATAATGATAAAGTCACATTTTTCAATATAGTTTCATGTTTCCAACTCAATTGCTCATAATGGCGGCGAAAGTGGTACAAGAATTGCTTATTTGAACATGGCGATTTAAAAAGCAACAATTTCATACTGAGGAAATTCCTTAAACAATATTTTATTGTCAAATGGAACGGTATATGATAACTAGTTTATAACGAAGAATATTTAGGCATTATAGAACTGGAAAGTGTTTTATAATGCAACGCAATTGAATGCTATACAATATTTATTATACAACATTATACAGCTTCAATAAGACAAGCTTAAGTAACTATTTTATAATGTTGTAGCTGTAAGTTATGTATACAATAGGTATAAAAGTCCCATAAAATGATATTTTCGATATTATATAAACTGGCTTATAAGGTATTATATCATTTTAAAGGAAATGATCGTATAATGCGTTATAGCATAATATTGTAAAAGTCACTATATAATCATTTAATACAACAATTTATTTTAAAAAACAAAATTATCGCAACAAAAGGCTAAATGGGAATGAAAGGTCCTTAAAACAACGCTATTCGACTATTATACAACAATTCAATCCTCTGAGAATTCCATTTTGCTAGTTGGGCAGGATGGTATGATGAAATTTCGAGAAATTTTATATGGAATTCAATAACTAAAATCAGACGGACCGCGCGTCTAGTTTGTGTTTCTTTTGTCGTATTTTGTTGAAAACTACCTCAATTAACGACAATGGCGTATAGAAAAACTAGAAGTGGCCAGTTGTCGTATTCGAGGGCGGTCTGTCGTCTATGTGATTTGCATTGAACCACCAACAACGATAATTTTGTGGGTCGTTCGTCTGAGTACTTCTGTAATTCTATTGCATTTTCATCATAACCACGACCTCCGCCCACTAACAACCACAATTATGAAGTTGTCGTGATGCGTCGCTGTGGTCCGTCTAAGTTTAGCTTGAGGACTGGGTTTTCATCACCAATATCAGAAATGTCATTTAATGGTGTACCGACGGCTTTAAGCCCACAGAAGGGACTGGAAGAGGACTGTCCGGACCAGAAACCGAACACACTCTGAATGCTTGGGAAAAGTACCAAGAGTCCTTTGAGCTAAAATCCACTCCAAAGGAGAGTATGCCATATTCAACATTAAGAAATTGGTGAAGGGCAAATAATTTATCATTATGTCGGTTGGTTCAGCAGTTATAAAGCACAATTCAGACTTCCAAGACAAAACACCTAGGCGACATGGATTGAAGAGGCAAACTCACCCAATATGACTTTCGCCCAAAATCCCCTCGGGAAATAGAAATGAAGTGACTAGTAGTCTCTAAGACTCTTACCGAGAGCTGAGAGGAGGGAAAAGGTAACAATAGATTCTCAAAGCATCAATGGTATTGAAAATATCATTCCAAGTCCTTTGCATAATAGACAAAATGGGGTCCGGTGAACTATAGGGACACACGAATTTCTTAGTGATTTTGCGAAAAATCGATAGTACTCACCTATTTTGAGGATTATCCGTCGAAAAATTTGCGGGTTATACACAATTTACAGAGAAAAATCCAAAAGAAGATTTTCTTAAGCCAATTGAACCATCACCTTTGGACTAAATATTTTATACCAACAACCGTTTAAACGTATCACACTGAACGGGATAGTGATGAACAACATGTTTTCTCGCTAATAATAACAACATTTCAGTGAGTTTCTCATAAATATTGTTTAAATTACCACTAGTATAAGTAAATATTTGAGAGGCTTCAAATTTGCATGAAAACAATGAAATCAAATGACAAATGACATAGAATCGTGACAAAAAGCTCTAGCGTAAGCAGTAGTGTGTAACGCCCGTCAAAAATCAGCAATAACCACAAATATACACCGAATTTGTAGTGAATATATGATTTCGAACAGGAAATGTTTATCGCACTGCTTTAGTGATGAATGCAATGTAATGCACACTAAGTTATTCAAGAAGGGGGAGGAAGTAAATTCAGTGGATTAGTAATTCTTATTTTTGAATCACTTGATATGCGCGTTACAAAGTATTGGATATGTTTCAACAATGAGAAGGGTGACTGCATGTATGCATTCAATACTTTGGTACGCGCATATCAAGTGAATCAAGAAGGAGAAGGGTGAATCAAATGTTTATATTTCCTCACCCTTCCTGAATAACTTAATGTTCATTACAAAGCATTGGATATCTTTTAAGGGGAAGGGTGAATGTAATGATTATATTTCCTTCCCCTTTTTCAAATACACAATGTAAGGATATCACCAAACACAAAATGTCTGCAATTCCATTCATTTTTTTGAGTTTGGGTTGAATAAATTCAATGAAAAATGAAGTTTTAATAAATATTTGATTTATGAAATCAAACAAATTTATTTTGTAAAATCTACATGGTAATTAAACATAAAGTGACGCGTTTCGCTAACACAGTAGCTTTATGTTTAATTACAATATAGATTTTACAAAATAAATTTGTTTGATCTACATCAAGTAAAAGCCTTATCTATTCAATATTTGATTTCGCATCTTAATAATAATGTAGAAGAATACCATATTTCTCAAGTAATCGATTGCAGCTACAGAGTTTTATGTTCTGTAGGTTGCATAACTCATATTTATATATTATATGCTATTGATATAAATTTTGGTTTCATATGGTAGGTATATATAGAGTATAAGTTGAAGTGAAATATCACAAACGTGATATTTATTTACAAATGAAATGTTATGAACAATTTTATTTTTTATTGTGGCCAAAAATGTATAATCTCATTTACATTGGAAGAACTGTTAGAGAATGCATATTTAGATTTATGGTTTTGGTTGTCTGTCAAATATGTATTTTATAAAAGTGATAATTCAAATGATGTTATGAAGAATCTGACTGAATTTTTTTCACAGATAGCGAGAATAGATGTTGTTGATCACTCTTCTGTACAGTGCGATACAGTTAAACTGTTTTTTGTATAAAATATCGGGCCAAAAAGTGATGGCTCAAGTGGAGAGAAAAAATCTTTTATTGGATTTTTCTCTGTGAATTGTGTATAACCCGCAAATTTTTCAATGGATAATCTTCAAAATAGGTGAAAAATTTGGGAAAGATTCTTGAAATTCATAATAATCAATCAAAGAAATGATTAATAGGTTCAAAATCGAATTGACTATGACAAAAAGTTTTTATTGAACATTTCAATCGGAAATTCAAAGTTGCCTTGAATCTTTTAAATTTTTGGTCTGAAATATGAGGAACAGTTTACAGGCTCCATCTGATGTTTCCAATTGAAAGTTTGATTTTTTTAACCATAACCTTATTCAGAACGTTTTGTCATTTGAGTATAACTTGTGTTATCTACAGCTACTTGAAAATTTTGTCTCAGCGAAGAACTGGAGTTAACTTTGGGCATTAGTATGACAAGCATCAATAAGCTATTGTATGAACATTCAGCTGTAAAAAATATTTGTTCGCGTTGAATACCGCATACTTTGACAAAAGCTCAAAAAGATGCTCGTGTCAATTGGTGCAAAGAAATGCTCAAGAAATACAATCGCGGTGCATCAAGAGCTGTGTATAAAATTCATGTATAACATTTTCCAAGACGAGACGAACCCAATCCGACAAAAGTGGTTCGTGCGTGAAGCACCTGGAAGCAAATTATCGCCTGTTTCTTCGGAATAACTGGACATGTGGCAATCGTGCCGTTAGAGCAACGTAGAACGGTGAATTTTGATTGGTACACAACCATTGCTTTGCGAAATACTAAAAAACAACCGGCAACGAAGGATCATTCTCCATCATGACAATGCCAGTTCGCACATATCGGCTGGAACAACCACCTATTTGACTGGCCAGAACGTCGAATTGATGGGTACAGCTCTGATTTGGCACCAAATAACTTCTTTTCATTTCCGCATATCAAGAATAAACTACGTCGCCAACGTTTTTCAGCGCCTGAAGATGTTGTTGATGCATTCAAAAACCATGTTTTGGAGGTACCTCAATCGGAATGAAAAAAGTGTTACGAAAATTGGTTCGAGCGCATGCAAAAGTGAATTGATCATCATGGAGAATACTTCTAAAAACAATAAAGCCATTTTTAATAATAAATCACTGTCTTTTCATTATTCAGCTCAAATTATAAATAGCTCTTTACACATAAAAGGATGATACTCTGCCCGCCCACGCCACATACATTTATATGGAGAATCAAATTCAGGGTGGGGCACTATGAACGAACTATTCTCCGGCGTCTTAACGGCAAATATAATTAGAAAACATAAGACGTAAAATTAAGTAAATTACTACTTGGTACTATAGCTTAAAAATCTTTTGGAATGTACATGGTGCTCCAAAAAAGCGTGCCGTATAAAAGTTAGGTTCCTTTAAATGGAACACCCTGTATTTCATCACGTTTTTGAATGTACTATTAAAAATAATGTGAGTTCATTAACATTTCCCTCTACCTATCTAGTTCAGTTTCCAGGATAAATCGATTTTACATAATTTGTGGACCCTCCGAAAAAATATAATAAATTCAAAATTCAAAAATGTGATAAAATACAGGGTGTTCCATTTAAAGGTACCTAACTTTGATACGGCACGCAGTTGTAGAAAAAGTAAAGTGTGCAACATGTGGGCAAAGTACTTCTCCCTCTTGTTCCACAATATATACTATTTTTTGAGCTCTCCAAGCCAACAAAACTGATTCACAGATTTTTTTTGACACAGAGGTTATAAAACAAACAGTGGAGTAGTTCGTCTCGTTGAAAATGTACAATAAATGCAGTAAGTACTACTCTTTGTTATGAACGTGACAAAAAATCGAAAACAAACCTTCAATGAACCAAAAAACAAATATGTTTTTCCCAATGTCACAATAGTTAGTTTATGAAACAATACCACTAATCATTGTTCCGTTTTTTGATTGCAAACTATTCTCACAAATTTGTAGTCCCGTCACCAAAAATCTGTTGCTTCCGCTATGTTGGTAGTTGCAGTGTACTACGAATATCACACACGTTTCAATAATCGAGTTATCATCTTCAAAAACATGTGCGAGAGTATATAATATTATGCAACGATTATGCAATTATGGATATTAATACACAAGCATTAACCGGGATGGTTAATGCGAGTGTATTAATAACCATTACGTGAGAGTTGCATACACTATTTTTTCCACGAAGATATTTGATTTCAAAAAAATATTTTAAAAAAATGTACTACCCGGGTTCTCGAGCCCAAAGTGTACATACCGAGAAAATCCTTATGCGGCGCCCTCACCCACTGTGCCACGGGACCACATGGTAGTAATAGCATAAAGTGAATAAGTATGTTACTGTTATACAATATTAGTAATAAATTATAGTAAACAAAAATAATAGGTTTGAATATGTATTTGCCTTGGTCGTTAAGTATTTTCGGTCTGGTGCTCGATATTTCTGTTGAAAACTAACGCTAAAGATTCAAACTGTCATAAGACACACGAAACTCTTGGAAGTAAATAGGCTATGGGCATTCGGCCTAATGGTGGAGCCGCTAACATGAGAATCTCCATAAGGCAATCGCCCAAAATCTAAGGTCCAAATTAGCGAAATTGACGCTAAAAGTGGTGGTGCGCCTGTGCTGGGCCAATGACAACGCTCCATACGTCACACCAAATGTCAAACGTTGAACGTCACAAGTCAAACGACACGTTATCACATCAAACGTCACACTGTCACGTCAAACTTCACGTTATCACGTCAAACGTCACGTCAAACTTCACGTTATCACGTCAAACGTCACGCTGTCACGTCATATGTCAAAAGTCGAAGATTACGTCAAACGTCACTCTGTCCATCGACACTCTGTCAAACGTCACCTCACTCCGTTAAACCTCACGTTGTCACATTAAACGTCACGTCAAATATCAGAAGTCAAAACGTGACGTTTAATGTGACAACGTGACGTTTGACGGAGTGACGTTTGACAGAGTGCCGATTGACAGAGTGACGTTTGACGTGACCTTTGACTTCTGACATTCGTCGTGACAGCGTGACGTTTGACGTATTAACGTGAAGTTTGACGTGACAACTTGACGTTTGACGTGATAACGTGAAGTTTGACGTGACAACGTGACGTTTGACGTGATAACGTGAAGTTTGACGTGACAGCGTGACGTTTGGTATGATCAACGATTATACACCCTACAGGATTGCTTATTTCCATTCAACTCTGTGTTCGCCTCGCTCAAGTCGGACGAATACGTCATCACTGGCCCTAACCTTTTTAATTTTATGATTTATCGTTTGTTTACAAAGTGTGTTTCGACGATATTTTATCCGTTTTTTCAATTTTGAAGGTGTTGTTTATTAATAATTGTCAATCAAGAAAGTCTATAAATACGAAGCACATTATTTCAGAGTAAATACAAAATTTTTGGATTCGCGTTTCAATTTATACATTTCCCCATGCAAGCAAAAATTAAAATTAATTTGAAACTAAAACTTAGAACAGAGAACCATGTAATGTAGATGATCATACAAAAAAATAAGAAATTAAGATATAAGCTAAAACTAAAAAGAATGCCTTAGCTTCTCAGTTTCTGGCATAAACATCTACATTACATGGTTTTATAAGTTCTTTTAGTTTTAAAGTAATGTAAGTTTTAATTTTTGCTTGCATGAATCCACCTTTGTAAACTTCGAACAAGTATTAGGAAAAAAATGTTTGAAGAAAAAATGTGTGAGTACCACAAGAGATGAAACAGGTTTCAAAAAATTGTTTATTAATAAATTTTTTATTCGTGCATGAGGCGTCTATTTTATTTTCCCCATAAGAAGAAAAATATATAATTCTGAGTTTACCCATCAATTAACCCATAATGACATCTCGTAGATTTGCTTCTGTTTCTGTGCAAAATAAATTATAAGCAAGTTTCTTCAATTCAAAGTTATTGTTTCAAACGTCTATTTATATTTTATAACTACTTATACAACTAAATATAACTTTTTAAAACAATATATCACCAAAAAAAATCAATTTATTATTTTTTGCAAATAAACTAGAAAAAAGTGGAAAATATTAACGATTGCAGTATATTTTAAATCGGTCGAGGTCCACTGGTGACGTAAGCACCGACGAAAGATTCAAGCGAATAAGCAATCCTGTAGGGTTTATAATCGTTGTGGTATGATAACGTGTCGTTTGACTTGTGACGTTTAACGTTTGACATTTGGCGTGACGTATGGAGCGTTGTGATTGGCCCAGCACAGGCGCACCACCACTTTTAGCGTCAATTTCGCTAATTTGGACCTTTTTCGGCGATTTTCTTATGGCAATTCCCATGTTAGCGCCTCCACCATTATGTCGAATGTCCATAGCCTATTTACTCTTGGAAACTGTCATACATTCGACAGAAAATATTGGGTCTGCCTACTTGGGTATTTGAAAATCTAGATTTTTATTGGTCAATTTTTCAGTTTCATAATGAAAACCAGTGTCATAATGAGTCATAATGAAACCGAAAATTGGCATTCAATTAACCACTTTTGAGCTATTTTTTGGCGTTGAACCGTATTCAATAATGTTTTAAAAACATATCCAATTTTACGTCACAGATTTGACGATGGCAAGAACGAAATATTTTTAAAACATATGTCGTCAAAAAAATCAAATATCATTTGTCATTGAGCAAGGCCCGATATTATGAAAGTTTTTGCTACAGATTATTATCATTTGCTCCATTTCTCATTTGTTTGGGATATGAAATAATAAATGATATGAAAATGAAAGCGGTACCAACAAGGCAAAATTTTGCACATCAGAAATACGTTGCCAGAAAATATGTTGGTAAGATGTACTGAATCAATTACTGAAGATATACTTATTGATAATGAGTGAACAGAAATACTGAAAATTTTGAGATATGAATGAAAAAACCTTTCAATTTTTCCGCAGTCTCTTCATCCACTGTTAATAGCAAATCGTCAATAGTCATTTGAAACATTTTTTACAAAAAATAAGGGATATGCAATTTTACTTCTATGCTGTTTTTGGTTTTCTGTCTCCTTGCGATCCTAAATTATGGGAGCCTGCGATATACATATAATGAACAAAAGGCAATGACAACTGACAGCTTCGAACCGCTCCTTATTCTTTGGTTCAAAATAATGCAAAGTGATTTGAAACATTCCGTCTACGACGTCATTGTTTCAACGCTCAAATGGAATATTTTTAAAAAAGAAGAAATAATTTTAAAACAGTGGTACGCCAAAAATAGCTATAGTATAGGAGTAGAAAAAATAAATTATGCTCTGATAAATCAATGACTTTGTAGATGATTGTTTGTGTAACTTTGTTAAATCCTCGACTACATGAAATAATTTTGAATAATATCAAAAGCTTGTTCAACTGAAAAAACTATATGACGGAAAATATTTGCTGTTAATAAATGATATTCAGCAAATCGGTAAATACAAATATTTGACTGTACATAGAATATGAGTATTTTGAATGAATGTACCTATTTGTAATAATTGAATATTTCACTAGACTGAAACAATGAATTCAGTTAATAAGCTCACCAAATATGTACGCAAGTGATAAATATTTCAAATTTGCAACACTAATATTTTGGTTGAAGTTATGTTCACATTAATGCATTACATTTCCTCCTACACACACATTAGGACGGCTGTGGGCAGAAAAATACAATGAGTCATAAAAAAACGTTAAGTAGCTTCAAATGGAAATTTGAATTATTCTGTAGGTTCGAACTAACAAGGAAGGGAAAAATTTAGGCATAATTAAAAAAAGGACTAGAGAAATTTACTTTATCTACAACTGTCATGTAACGGGTACGATTTGACACTATTTTCAATGTCATAATGACGTATATTACCGCACTAGTGAGTTTTTGATTACATTACCGCATTAGTGCGGTAATAAGAATCTAGAAACATATTAATACCAGAGTTAAATATTTAAAATAATATAAATAATAAGCTGCATTTTCAATTTCCGAAAGGAAATTGTCTTCGCTTGAACTTATTTTCATTGATTTTTGTTCATTCAACTTTGAAAATTTGATGACATAACTAATTTATTTTATTTCCTCAGCCTTGTTTATTTTTGTTGTTATGGTCACAAAATATGATACACAGTACCTTATTTTTGCAGTCAATATTATCAAAAACACGTTGAATTGAAATTGTATTTTATTTTATAATATAGGTACTGTTAATAATACTAAAAAACAGTTGTAGATAAAATTTTGTACGTAACACGTGTGATTGGAATTATTGACGCAGTTATGTGATTACACGACTCGGCCTACGGCCTCGTCTTGCAAACTTCACATGCGTGCGTTAATAATGTCCATATCCCACTAATTACGTAAATAACTATTATTACAGTTTCCTCAAAAGAAGCGTGTTATCAACAGATGTCAAGATAATAGTATTATTCTGCAATAACGCTTCACAAATTTAAGAATCACTCTCAAAAAAGTGGAACGTTCACTTAATAGCTATTTGTATTACTAGGAAGGAAAGTGCCACTTTTCCTCCCGCAGGATGTAGTTTACCGCCCGACGCGAAGCTAACATAGCGTCATTAACTTTACTACCACAAAAATCTAAAGACAGGTATGAAAAACAATATGCACAATATAAGCAAAGGGCTGAAGACCTCAAGATACATAAATATTCAGAGAATGTTTTACTGGCATATTTTTCACTACAAGGAAAATCATTAAAAGCTTCAACACTTTGGTCTAAATATTCAATGCTACGCACAATAATACAAATGGAGGACAATGTCGATATTAAATATCCAAAGTTGATTGCATTCCTGAAACGTCAAAATGCCGGATACAAACCAAATAAAGCTAAAACTTTTTCAAAAAAAGGTAGGTAGGAGGAAAAATCATATGTATCACATGGGAGTAAAGTGCCTTTTCCTCGCTTGAATGTTTATTAAACTACATCCTGCTGGAGGAAAAGTGGCACTTTCCTCCCTAGTGATACAAACAGCTATTTTCCACTAGCGTGCTGAAGAGTGAACTTATTGGGTTTTCTGAGAAGTGAATGTGGAGAATTATGATATATTAGAGTGAGATCCCAGAGCGATAAGACATAACTTATTTTCAAATAGATTGAATGTTAGGTTCTCAGTAGCATTTCGTGTGCTTTGAATACCTGTGTGTTTGTGGAGCTATCATAAGGGCACCTGGGCAGATATCAGGTGAGAAAGATAACTAAAAATAAGAGTAACTTTACTCAAATTTGAATGTCTGATTTATAGTATCTGTATAAATGATTATAAAAAAAGTCGATTAATAGTTGTATAAATGTATATTAAATAGTCATATAAAAGTTGTATAAACTCTTAAAAGAACTGTTTGTACAACCAAACAGTTGTATGAGGATCATTTGATTGTTTCGTAGACCGTTATGAAAATTTCAGTATCCTATAAGATATATCTTGTAGCTGTTCATACAAACCTTATAGACTTTAAACTGCTACTTGGGATGTAGATGTTGGCAATAGTGAAACACCTGCAAACATTCCATGATTTGAATGGTAGACATTAACTGTTATTCTTGTCACAAAAATCACTTTTTGTTGGTTATACTGACTACACAAACGGCAAAACAAAACGAAAACTGAACGTTGAGCTGCTCTGATCACGAAAAATCCACATCGGCATTTTTAACAGGTAGATATTTGATATTTATATTATGTATGTGTGTATGTTTGTGTGTGTTCTGGCGTGACATTCACTGAGACCTAAAAGATCTATTATGCCCCCTTACTCCTACTTAGTTTCTGAGGAGAGTCTCAAAAACTAGTAGTTCCTTTAGTCCTATTTCCCAGAGGAATTTTAGGATGTCTGCAGGCTTCAACTTAGACAAATGTTCCTCTTCTATCCAGTAATCTCCCAGGTGTTGTGCTCTAGGATTCTGGAGTGCTGTGCAGTTGGAAAGTATGTGGATGGAGGTTTCTTCTTCCATTCCACAAAATCTGCATTCTTCTTCTCCCACCATTTTGAGCTTTTTCAGGTGCTCATTCAGGCGACAATGTCCCGTTAGGATCCCTGTTAAACTTCTTAGCGCAGTTTTACTTTGACTTATGCATTCTTTTGATCTCAACAGGTTGTAGTCACCCAGAAGAGTCTTTGATTGTATAAGCCCTACTAGATCTTTCCAATGGCCAGATCTTCTCTTTTTCTAGGCTTTACTTATTTCTTCCAATATTACATTGGGGCTGATTCCGCAAA
>CAJUYI010006340.1:0-13919 GCA_910591695.1 Galerucella pusilla
ATTATTACAGTTGATCTTACTTGTAATCGAATTATTATTATTATTATATTATTGTATCTATTTTACTTCAAATGTCTTCTTTGACAACAAGTGTTCAATCAGTTATCAAGATTTCTTTATTCACATGGTATTCTTAGTTTCTTATTGTATTGAATTGTATTGCATTGCATTACTGTATTATTGAAAATGTGAATAAACTACTACTACTACTACTACATTGCCATAGTGAGACCAATCATCACTTATGGAGCCATTGCGTGGAGTGGTAGAACTAGCCTATTGACGACGAAAGAAAACCTCTCCAAAATTCAAAGACTAGCCTGTATATGCATTATAGGAGCAATGAGAACATGCCCAACGGCAGCCATGGAAGTGATTCTCAACCACACCTTTCTACATATGGTGGTGGGAAGCGTTGGAGAAAGAACAAGATACAGACTAAGTATTAGAAATCAGACTTATTAGAAATCAGACAACCTGGGACATGCCACAAGACGGTATGATGAAAAAGTATAACTTTTCAAACAAATTCATAACGGAATTGAGCAACAAGAAGGAATGAGATCCAAATACCATAACCAGACTTGGAAAGAATGCCATTCAATGGTACACAGACGGCTCGAAAGCAATAGAAGGAACTGGGATAGGAGTGTTCGGGCCAAGAACCAAACACTCTGAAAGCTAGGGAAAAACTCCAAGTATCTTTCAAGCGGAAATCCACGCCATAAGAAAGTGCGCCCAGTTCAATATTGATAAAGGATACAAAAGACAAAGGATTATCATAATGTCGGATACCCAAGCAGCCATTAAAGCACTGAGCTAGACGATGAACAATATAGTAACCTTACTAAGGATTCCAGGACACACTGGAATAGAAGGAAATGAAATAGCAGATGAACTATAAATAGCAAAGAGGGGGACTGAAATACCTTTCTGGGGGCCTGAACCATTTTGCGGAATCAGCACCAATGTAATATTGGAAGAAATAGGTAAAGCCGAGAAAAAGAGAAGATCTGATTGGAAAGATCTAGTAGGGCTTATAAAATCAAAGACTCTTCTGGGTGACTACAACCTATTGAGATCAAATGAAGGCATAAGTCAAAGTAAAACTGCGCTAAAGAGTTTTAACAGGGTTCCTAACTGTCGCCTGAATGGAAACCCGAAAAAGCTCAAAATAGTGGAGGAAGAAGAATGCAGATTTTGTGGAATGTAAGAAGAAACCTCCATCCACATACTTATATCATACATAATATGTCTATCACAGTCAGTCTGTGAATTGATAGCTGAGAGGCAGCCCAGGTGAGGCATTAGACAGCTCTTCGACGAGTTGTATATCACATTTTTTCGTCGATATTTACAAAAAAAATGAGTTTTTAAAAATTGATTATCTTTGGAATAAATTTGACGTTTAAATACATGAGTCTAATTTGCTTAAAAAATAATATAAATTGAGTTATGGAATATCAAAAAACAAGTTTGTCTATTGAACTTTAACACGTATTACGAAAAAAAACAATATTGATTCTAACCTGAAAACAACACAGCAGTAGAAGTATGTAATGGCACTTTTATGTAAATAAAAACTGAAAAAGCCGTCTACCGATGAGTATTAACAATTTATTTCAACTCCAAACTGATGTGGGAAGGTTTTTTTTGATAAGAAATAATTTTATATTTCATATATTAAAAATTCTTAAATAATATTACGAAAGTGTTCATTTCGTCACTTATTAAAACACATATTTGGGTTTATGACTTACATTGTTTATTTTTTCATACTTTTCAAGATAGCCGAATATTTCGTAATTGGAATTTTTATTTCAATCAATTAAAATTTTATACTTGTCCATATTAAAAGGCGACAGAATATAAGTTATAGGCAATAACTTAACGATAATACTGAGTTTCGGACAGCTTTGGTGTAAAAAGTACCTTTATTTGATATTTATTAAATTGTTGTGTCAAAAAAAACTCTTTCTAAATATTTTCGTATTACAAAACAAAACCAAGATACTTTTACAAACATAAGATGCCCCCTGGTATGAAAAAAGGAACAATCCTTAGAAATATTTTTCAAAAACTCACCAATAATATAAACTAGATGTCATTCCAAAAATTCAACAACACCGCAAAATCTATAACCACCTTTTTAACATACGCTACAGCATCAGCATCTCGAGCTTTTGCAAAACTATGAATGGTTATTAAAGACATTTTGAAAGAAATAAGTACTCCGAAAAAACGATTCGTAAAGTACATCTAGACGCCAGTGTGTGATATATCGAATTAACCGCCGAAAAAAAAAATTGTATAGACCTGACGCCGCCGGTATCGCTCAGGATATTTCAGGCGAGCGTGAAGTATTTGATATCAACATATTCAGATGGTAGATAATTTGTCTCTATAGTGTACGCGGCAAAAACTTAAAGAAATTGTCGTTCTTAAGTGTGATGTCATTAGAGCTCAGGCGACAATGGGGCTCACATTATAATTTCCATCATTTTTTTTTAAATTTAATTTATAATTTCAATAGTTTTAAATGTAGTATGCTTCAATTTATTAGATATATTTAGTACGAGTGGCGAATATTTTTGGTACCAATGCAATTAATACCAAGTGTATAACGTGATTTCTGAATATATAACAGCTGATATATAACAGCAGATGATCAAAAACTTGGGAGAAATAGGATTTCAAAGTATACTCACTATACTAAATAAAACTTGGAAAAATGAAAAAATACCGGACGAATGGGGAATAGCATTCATAACACCGATACACAAGAAAGGAGACCCAAAAAATTGTAATAACTATAGAGGAATAACGTTACTGAACACTATTATGGAAATATTTGAACAAATAATAAACAATAGACTTAAACCGATACTAGAACCACATTTATCAGAAGCACAAAGCGGGTTTACACCTGGAAGGAGCACTCAGGATCATATTTTCACGATCAAGCAATTAATAGAAAAACGTCTTTGCGAAATAAAAATCTATATCTAGCATTCATAGATCTTGAAAAAGCTTTCGACACAGTGCCCAGAGTAATAGTTTGGAGCGGCCTGAAATAAAGAGGAGTACACAACAAAATAATAAGAATTATTTAAAACCTATATAAAACAAATATCAATTATGTAATACGAAATAACAGTAAATCAGAGGGATTCAAAACAGAGATGGGATTAAGACAAGGTGGAGGACTAAGCCCAACACTATTCTACGTACATATAGATAATATAATCAAGAAATGTGAAAGTGAAGTAAAAAATCTGTTTGTAGGATATAAAAATTTAGAAAAAGTCGAAATATCGTACGGAGTTTTTGCAGACGACGTCGTAATTATAGCAGGTAGTGAGGAACAACTTCAAAACAATCTTAATATATATGGGAAAAAACAATGGAAGAAGAAGGCATGAAAATAAATACCACTGAAACAAAAATATTGATGATAGGAGATAAAAATACGAAAACTGATATTAAAATAAACAATATAAAAATTCAAATACCTTGGAGTACCACTAGAACAAACTGGAAAACAAGAAGCTGAAATCAACGAGAGAATAAGCAAGACAATAAAACTGTATTATGCCATGAATCGAAAATTCATCAATAGAAAAGAGATTTCAAATCAAACAAAAATCAAAGTATTTAAAACCATATACAGACCAATACTAACGTATGGATGCGAATCGTGGTATCTCTCAAAAGCGCAGAAAAGTAAGATACAAGCCGTTGAAATGAAATATTTGAGACGTATAATAGGAGCTACTAGGAAAGACAGAATTGGAAACACACATATCAGGGAAGATTTAGGGGTAGAACCTATTGTACAATTTATAGAACAGAGACAATTAAGTTGGAGGGGACATATACAACGAATGAATAATAACAGACAAGTGAAACGTGTATACGAAGCGAAATCGCAGAAAAAGGAAGAGAGGCAGACCAAGACAGACATGGAATACAGTGATGGGTGACATATTACAACGTAGAAGCACGACATGGAGAGTAGCTTCAACTTTAGCAAAAGATAGAAAAGCATGGGAAAAATTTGTTTATGGAATCTAACATGTAAATCCGACACCTATATGGTATAAGGATACAATGATTAAATATATAACAGCTAAGATGGCAGCTCGTGATCTAAAAGCCATTCTATATTACAATTCAGAGATACTGTTAACTGTAATTGTTTACAGAAGAAGTAGATGTACCTTTCACCATTTTTTAAAACTCTACTGAAGCTTCTAGCTAAACCTTGGATCTAATCTAAGAACCAGATATGAATCGCCATTTTTAGTCCATATCAAGAGGGGTCATTTAAGCATAGTATCCAGAATATAAGTATTTATAAGATTAACCTAAATATAGTTACAGAAAAACAACAATAGAGAAAATCTAGCACAAATCCAGATAAAAAGGAAGTGCTAGACGCCATAAATCATCTCGATCTAGAACATGAGTTAGAGGACTTGAACAAGTCGTTAATCGACGCCTTTGGTTCGAGCTGCTCTCTTCAAGAACAGGGAAGCAGTAAGCAGTCACCCTGATGGAATAATCATTTGTTAAAATTAAGATCTCAAACCCGAGACAACTTTCATAGGGCAGAACTGACCAGGAAATTGCAGAGATGTGAAACAACCAATACCAAACAGCCAAATAAAGATGCGGTTCCTTTAAAGGTCACAACAGACCTTCATGAGGAAGTACGACAATGGTTAAGCAGCAATGGCCGATTGGATTCTTCCAGAATTGCTGCGCAACTTTATGTATGTATTTCGAGGTGACATTCACTGAGACCTGAAAGATCTATTGTGTCCCCTCACTTCTACTCAGTTTCTGAGGAGAGTCTCAGAAACTAGTAGTTCCTTTAGTCCTATTTACCGGAGGAATTTTAGGATGTCTGCAGGCTTCAACTTAGGTAAATGTTCCTCTTCTATCCAGTAATCTCCCAGGTGCTGTGCTCTAGGATTCTGCAATGCTGTGCAATTGGAAAGTATGTGGATGGAGGTTTCTTCTTCCTTTCCACAAAATCTGCATTATTTTGAGTTTTTTCAGGTGCCCATTCAGGCGAAAATGTCCCGTTAGGATCCCTGTTAAAACTCTTAGCGCAGTTTTACTTTGACATGCAAATATTTGATCTCAACAAGTTGTAGTTACCTTTCATTGTATAAGCCCTACTATCAGATCTTCTCTTTTTCTCGGCTTTACCTATTTCTTCCAATATTACATTGGGGCTGATTCCACAAAAGGGTTCAGGCCCCCAGAAAGGTATTTCAGTTCCCTTCTTCGCTAGTTTCATAAACTATTTCATTTTTTTCTATTCCAGTGTGTCCTGGAATCCATAGTAAGGTGACTATATTGTTCTCGCCTAGTTCATTGAGCTTAGTGCTTTAATGGCTGCTTGACTATCTGACATTATGATAATCATTTGTCTTCTGGATCCTTTTATCTTAAACACAAGTCCCCAAAGTACTTGAGTCCAATTAGCTTAACATTTTTTGTGCTTGAAAAAAAACAAAACTGACAAAACTTGGAGTTTTGGTCGAATTTAATGACTCTTTCTGCTCATTCCCTGATGCTCAACTTTGGCAAAAGCCTGTACTACTACTAGTGGGATTGTTATATAGCAAAGTATTTTGCTCTACTTATATTTTCTATAATGATTTCTGTAATTCATTTATTCTTTTCTTTGCATCCATTTTAGGGTTCCGTATCTAGAGGATAAAAAATGAACCCTATTAATAAGACTTCGCAGTCCGTCTGTCACAAAGTTGTATCTCAAGAACCGTGATTGTCAAACTGTTGAAATTTTCACAGATGATACCGTTATAATAACCAACATTAACAATACAATAAAATAAGTGTCCGATTCGCACATTGCCGGTTTTTATTAGAACTTTAGTTCCTTATGTTAGGCTGGTCTGACCGTTACGTTACTTGGAGCGAGCGAGGTCGCGACGCAAAAGATCTGACCGTTACGTTACGTTGTTACGTTATGTGTCTTGAGCGCGTGGGCTCTCGCGCTCTCTCCTCAGTCTCAGAGCTGGTCTCTAGTCTTATAATTAATACTACTGTATATTTCTGTTGAATGAAGTTTCATCCAGAGTGAAATAAGTTCTTATATTAATATGTGTATTTATTCATTGATTCAAAAATTTGATTATTGCTTAAAAGGAACTAAAGGTTTTACCGTGTGTCCCGCAACACGTTCTTAAATTTTATTTTTACTAAGTTTATTTCTTAAAGAGAATTTTGTACAAAAGACGTTTAAGTATATGAGTTTTTTTTGTAATTTAGCCAAACCCAGATTTCATGTTTCTAGTATCGGTATAATATTTTCTTACAATACCAACATCAATATTCATGATATGCAAAAAATGTGGTCAATAATTTGTGTTTATTTTGAACTACAACAAATATTAAACACGTACATACCAAACGGCGTTTGTTATTAACGTAAATTTGTTATTTAAATCGAGTTGAAAATCAATACGGACCGACTACATTATATTGTTTAAAAAATCAATATTTGTATGGGTTTTTGATGATAGTGTGAACATTTCAAAATTAGAAAAATTATTCTTTTTAAATCAACATCTCATAGTACTCAACTTTACCATTCATTATTGCCAACCTACTTTCTTTTGGTTACTAAACCGGAAATATCTAAAAGAAGTGATGAAATATAGTCTGTTCCAAGACGATTCTTAGAAGTGTGCTCTACAGATTGGTTCTTAGCTGAAGGGTACAATTATTTCATGTTCAGATCCCTTAGATACCAAAAATTAAGGAGATTGTTTCAACCCTCATAACACTAGACCCAACCAGAAGATTTTCAAAATTATTTTATTGTAACTGTCTTTACATTGTAAACATTTGGATTCACATAATTCCTTTTGCAACTATCTATTATGTTTTGCAAAAAAATAAAGTGGGTTTAAAATTTTTCAAAACGTGCCATTTTAAATGATGAAATCCAAAACCACCCATGCAGTCTTTAAAATAACCGATTTCTAACCCTGTAATTACGTGTGCCATTTTACTTCCAAAGTTAATAACTATAATTTAAGCTGCCGCAATTAAAGGTTACTTTTTAGCACATAATGTGGGGTCGGTCGTCGTTTCGATATGGCTTTATTTAACCACATCCAACCCAAATAATATCGCATTAATTAATAGGTTCCAATTTTTCAAACTCCTTAATTAAGATTGATGTTGAGCATTTAACATGAAAAATTTGACCATACAGAGTGGTATGGTTCATTGCAATTTTGACATTTGCAGTAACAATTGCAGCCACTGAACAAAATCTAAATATCCAGTGAGTGAGTAAATGGAATAATTGATCATATGAAGGGGGAAGTTACGGTCCAAAAGTTGGCTGCCGAGTCCGGTGTTGCCAAACTTATGTTGTAAAAGAGTACCGAACACTGCGTCGCAATGCATGAATCTTTATCCAGTGGTTGCAAGGAGATGGTAGCATCCCTAATATTATATTTTGAGAGATAACGAGATAACGGTGGACCGTTAATTCCTATTACTTCTGTGAGAGATGTAAGTTTTTAATAAATACATTGTTACTTAAGACTGCAATAACGATGCAATTGAACATGTGCATGAAGATAACATTTTTCAGTTAAAGTTATGGTTTCAAACTTGGACATCTTGAAATTTATGTATTTACTCATCAACATTTTATAATTTCTGCTCTTATTTTTGAATGTAATCTTATACAATAAGCAACTCATCAACATAATTTTATGCCATCAGCTGGAAAAAAATTACAACGTGGCAACGATGTAAGACTTCTGTCATGTTTTGTTATTGCAACCTTATCGTAAATGATATACACATTATTGTACGTCCACAATTTTTCAGGTAAATGACCTTCGAGCCTTTAAACACACTATAACTAGTGAAAAGTTCTTGAAATTATCCAAAATGGCATCTTTTTTTTCGGTTTCCTGCTGTTTTAACCAATTCAATTGGGACGAATAACTGACTGCGCCATGTTTTACTTGTAAAGTTTCAATTATTTAAATAAAATATTTATTATATTGACATTGTTCTACAAGGTTTGTCAATTATGGCTGAACATATTTTTCTTTAGAATGCATTCCTTTAATTTACCAAATTTAGGAAGTAGTAGGTATTTGATTGACCTCGTAAATTTGTCTAATGAGCGTGTGACGGGTCTAAATGCTCTTAAACCCGTATATAATCTAGATTGAAGGAAAACCAGGACTGAAACAAGTAATTTCTAAAATTAGAACAGTTTCCATACAGTACAAAGTTATATTGAAATAACTGAACTTTATATATTTTTATTTGAAGAAAATGTTATCCTAACCTTATCAATTTTAACATTTGCCTGTTCAAATTAGTTTCGATTTAATAATTTCTTGGCTGGCTGAATATTACGATGGAGATAAAGTTGAATTGGGCCAAGAACAGCCCTGGTGAAGGTTGATCCATTTCAAACAGTCACCGACAACGCCGTCGTCATCTACTTTCAGTTTGTGATGGGTGATGAGCCACTAATGGGCTACCACCAACTGAGTGACAACAAAAATAAACGATTATTGAGATTGGTTCGATATCTTTTTATTGATGATAATTAGAACTTTATTGAAACGTTAGAAAATAAAAACATTTTTTAAAATGAATTTGAATATTTTCCTTAATATATTGTTACGACCGAAACGGAAGTTCAAACAAAAACTTTTGTATTTCCTTCTAAAACTCATCGATATGTGTAGCCCGAAGAGTAGTTGTTTCTTTGTTGTAAAACGGTCACTCCTAGGTAATAGCTATTTATGCCATCAGTTACGAAATGCCTAATTTTGTGTAACGCGTAACGCACAAGTTGCACAAAATTTCATTTCGTAGCGTATTGCATACAAGATTTTTTCTAATTTTGAAGGAAGTAATAAAAAAATAAAATGTAATATAATTGATAAAAATTTGGAAAACATAAATTTAGTTTGTTGCTGTTACTTCATGTTAGTTGTCAGTTTGACATTTTGTAAAAAAGTCTAGACGGAAGGTTTTTAGCGAGATTGATATATTTTTAGTTTTATTTTTTTTAAATGAGTGATTCAAGTTCAGAAGAGCTACCAAGCGATATTGAAGAGACAGCAGGTAATGCTCTATTATCAGTAATTCCCAAAAAGTCAAAGGCAGTTTATGATTTGGCATACGAAAAATTTGTTACGTGGTGTGATGAGAAGAAAATTAAACATGTTAATGAGAAAGTTTCACTTGCATATTTTGAGGGTAAGAAAGATCTAAAAGTTTCCACATTATGGACACTTTACTCAATGTTAAGGTCTGAACTAAATCTGGAAAGGAATATTGATATTAAAAAATATACAAATTTGGTAGCATATATTAAAAAGGCAAGCGGACGGGTACAGTGCTAAAAAGTCAAAAGTTTTTATTAAAGAAGATTTTGCCAAATTTTTAGTGGAAGCTGATGACAAAGAATACTTAATGGCTAAGGTTGCAATGATAATTGGAATGGCAGAAGCATGCAGAAAAGCAGAATTAACATTTCTTCCAGTTGAAAATGTTATACAAGAAGTTATATAGCCATTTTCGTGTTGATATCCCACCTTCAAACACAAAAGTTATACGGCAGTTTGCAATTACCACTGGAGACATTGAAAATACGAATCTTGTTGAAATATTAAGAAAATATATTAAGTTGCGTCCCCAGGTTCTTAAACACAACAGATTTTTTGTAAAATATGCGAATGGAAAATGTACCAGAAATCCTGTGGGAATTAACACATTTAGCAGTCTGCCAAAAGTTATTGCACAATTTCTTGGTCTTTCAAATTCTGTTCTATATACTGGCCACTGCTTCAGAAGAAGCTCTGCCACTTTCCTAGCAAACAGTGGCGCTGATATTTTAAAATTAAAGAGGCATGGAGGTTGGAAATCTACCTCTGTTGCGGAGGGATATGTTGAAAATTCCATGAATAATAAAAAACTCATAGCGCAAGAAATATTTGGTGAAACATCTAATGCAATGTGCGCCGCTTCCCAAATAACAGCAAGTTCGAGCAATGAAAAAAATATGTCGTCGGGAATTAATTTGAATAATTGCAATAATTGTGTTATCAATATTTATAATAATTAATTAATTTATAATTTATG
Source organism: Galerucella pusilla (assembly GCA_910591695.1). Classification (NCBI taxonomy): domain Eukaryota; kingdom Metazoa; phylum Arthropoda; class Insecta; order Coleoptera; family Chrysomelidae; genus Galerucella; species Galerucella pusilla. Next base: position 10,171 of record CAJUYI010006340.1, read on the forward strand.
TTTTTAACTTGTATTATAACAGTTTAATAAATAGAATAATTCTTTTTGTCACTAATTTTGAAATACATTTTTCGTCACCAATTGCATAAAATTTTACTTTATGCAACTAGTTACAAAAAGTAAGACGTTTCATAATGTCAATCAGTTTTAAAAAGTGTCACTTTATATTTCAAAATTAGAAAAAATATATTATATAATTAGGTGGCATTGAAACAGGATTTGGTAACTTCAAAACCTGGGCAATAGTTTTTGGTAAACTACCAATTGTATTAATGCAAACTGGTTGTACGCCGCATGTACCAAATTTTCTTTTTGTCAAAATCTTGTATGAAACTCGTGTCATTTTACGGGACCTCGCTCGCTATTTTGATAAAGCATTATAAATACGTACTTTTAAGACTTCCTTTTTTAAAAGTTATCCAACTAAACAATTTGACAGCTCGTCTCAAGATCTTTTAGGTGCTCACAGAGAGCTGGTTGACGTACAGTTGGCTCTGGAAAAATGTCCTGCTGCGGCCAAAATAAGAAGAGATTTTCAAATATCAAAGAGTACCGAGAAATTCCTAACAGTGAAAATGTAGTAAACACACAGAACGAAAACAACTTCATTCACAAAACCCTAATGAATAAATCTTCCGGAAAATCCCTTCAACCCTTTTTAACCACCTCACAGAAACAGTTGACAGATAGCTTAAATTGTATCCGTCTTCGAACCGTGACGTATTTTCGATAATCTTATTATTGTCAGCTTGGAAGCTTTTCGTACCCCAAACCGAATAAAAGGATAAAGGTAAATCATCATTATGTGGAACCTTTTGGTACGTCATTCACATGACTATTACTGTCCGACGATGAAAAGGATTATACTCACTTTGTTTATTTAACAGGATATTGAAGTGTCAGTTAGCGGGGATTGCTCGGTATATATGTATTGTACGTTAATGGTTTAATAAGATGAATATTTGATTTGTTGATGTACTAAATCATTTTGTTTAATAAAGATTTAATAGTAGTTGAAAAAAATTGAGTTAATAGTATAAAAAGTTGTATATTAAATACAATCCGTATCACATAAGGAGAAGTTGGAGTCGTATGCGCGAGCTTGCTGTCAAAATCAGCGCATATTAGAAACTGATACTCGACTAAAATTGCTGTCGGCATGAAACATCTTTCGTTATGCCAACATAGATAAACCGAAGACCGATTTAAGTTTCTGCGCAAGTCAGTTGGCACACTTTACGCGGCTTCTTCTTGCGTGAAACGGATTCTACCACTACCATCATAGGATCTGTCCACAAGCATGCAGGTATTCAAAGGATATGAGACGCTACTGAGAACTTAATGGTATATTATTTAAGAATATTTTTGTTAACAAAAAATCCGTGAGACTCCTGATTCACAAAATTCCTTCCATTTTTATATTAAAAAAAAATTTGAATGACAAAAATTATCATATTTCTTGGCTTCGTAATATCAACAATATGACAAATATTTTTATGCATTTCAAATTTAATCTGGTGTGGAATGTGCTATATATGTAGACATTTGTGATTCATATGAATGTAACCACAAATGATTCTATTTAATTTTGAAAAATCTGAATAAACTTCCTAGAATTTCTAAGTATCAATATTAGCATGCATAATACTATTCACTCATCATTTCGAAAATAGATTTTAGGTGAATGTATTCCTTAAAATTCAGAAATTTAACATATATAGAGTGTTCCGGAAAGATTGATCATCAATTATAACACTCAAAAACACCATTTTGACTGTACAATTTTTTTTGAGCTTTACATTTATTAAAATACTAAATGCCACTGGAAAAAAGGTCTATTCTTAATATTTTTCGACTCTTTGTAAACATTTTAGTTGGGAAAAAATTGAATTTTGAATTTTTAAACTGTACTTCTTCATAAATATCAATTCAGGACACCCTGTAAATTACATTTGCAGGAGCAGAAATACATTGAAGAAATTAATTTTTGTAATAAACTTGATTTCTTCATATTTACAAGCAAGAGATTTGCTGCAAATAGTAAGAAGACTCAATTTTATAAGAAAAAAGAGTTCTAAATGATATCCATTCCTTCAAATGCTGCTGGAGATGATAGTTGAGTATTTCATTGGCTAAAATTTTTGATAAAAATATAACCATGAAAAAGATTTACCTTGATTCAACTTTATACATTTATTGGAATGTTCTTTCTAAAGTAAGTAAGCCACATTGCTACATAAACATACTGATATAGTGTTAGAGATGGCGCCAGACATCATTCTGTTTTCTCGAATCACAGCAATTAATGCTTTCAACGGTTTTTTATTATTAGAAGAATAAATTTTCGAATGGAGGACACACACATACACTCTATAACCGATACACACGATACACGGTATTTAAAGTAGTGGAATTTAATTAAAAATTGTTTTTTTTTTCAGGTAATTTGATCGTGGAAAGTTATGTCGGACGAAACTTGAAATTCCCATTTTCAGAGACGGTTTTAATTATGTACTAGAGTTGTTATTTTAACAAATTTTTTTTTATTATTTGATTTTGCCAAAAAATATATAAAAAATAGAGAACATTCCGAATTTTCTACTTAGACTGTCTTCATTCAACTTCTCTTCCATCAAGTTTGACAGTTTTTGTACTTCCAGTGAAGGCTATTGAGAAGAATGGGTTGATGTTTAGTCCTACCTACCCACACCAGCTATTCGTATAGTTAAAGGGGGTACGATGTATTCTGAAAATTTTCCCTGCTTGCTATAATTATATACTTGGCATTACCACATTAAAAGAAATTCTACTCCATCTTGTTGACATCTTCTGGTAGTGCAGATGGAGACAATGTCTTTACTCACCCTAGTCTCTGCTACACTACTGGTCAGCAGCTCTGACTTCCATTTGGATGTTTTGCTACTTTCTATTTGATGCTTTCTGGTCTTCCCCAGGTGGGGTTTTGTGAAAAGCTTCTTTTATATGAAAAAAATTTGTATGTTTTGCTGTCTTCTATTTGATGATTTCTAGACAGCCCCAGGTAGAATATTATAAAAAGCTTCTTTTATATAAAAAAACAGTTTTATTATGACTTTATCAAGCCTATACGCAGCTGTTGTAATCTTCATGTCCTTACAGCTTACAGCTTTTCCTAAGAAGTTTTCTAATTTCCTTGTAGTTTGGCAGTTTGACTTGGGAAATCTGCTACGCTAGTTGGCTTTGGGCAGCTCCCATGTCCATTTGGATGTTTTGCTGTCTTCTATTTGATGCTTTTTTGACAGCCCCAGATGGAGTATTATAAAATTTTCCCTTTATATAAAATAAACAGTTTCATTATGACTTTATCAAGCCTTGCCGCAGCTGTTGTAGTCTTTATATCTTTACAGCTTACAGCTTTTCCTAAAAAGTTTTCTTATTTCCTTGTAGTTGGACAGTTTGATGTAGGAGATCAGCTACGCTAGTGGTGAGCAGCTCCGACATCCCTTTGGATGTTTTGCTCTTTCTATTTGATGCTTTCTTGACAGCACCAGGTGGAATATTATAAAAAGCTTCTTTTATATAAAAAAAACAGTTTCATATTGACTTTATCAAGCCTTGACGCAGCTGTTGTAGTCTTTATGTCTTTACAGGCTACAGTTTTTCCTAAAAAGTTTTCTTATTTCCTTGTAGTTGACAGTTTGACGTAGGAGATCTGCTACACTAGTGGTGAGCAGCTCCCATGTCGATTTGGATGTTTTGCTGTCTTCTAT
>CAJUYI010006341.1:0-13917 GCA_910591695.1 Galerucella pusilla
AAAAGTTATTAAAGGTGGATACTTTTATCTGAAAAGCACTGTATATATCTGTAAGATTTTAATATGTTTTTACAGTTGATAATAATTAATATAATTTAAACTATAGTTGAACATAAATTCTACTTTTTAGATCAATTATAAATTGGGTTTTGAGTTAATAACCACTGTCAATCACAAAAGCTTGTAAATCTAGCTTGAATTTTTCATCAATTAGTTCAGCCTTCAATGAATATTCTTAATTAGTAGCGAGATAAATGACAAAAACGACTGCGGAATACTTAATTACCAATTAGTTTCAATAATTAAAATGTAATGAGAAGTCTTATTTATTTGGATGTTGGCAGTGGAAAAAATACAAAAACTTCCAATTATATTTGTGCTTATTATTTTATCACTTTTACACTCACGGTCGAGTTATAGTCTATTTTTATCTACGAGAGAGCAATAAAACTTAATTTCCAATGCAAAACTTACAGTCATTTTAAATATTATTACAGAATAATCTTAATATTTCATAAATGTACCTAAGTGAAAAGGCAGGAAGGCAGATTACAGCTCTCACGAGGTTAGGAGGACCAGGATCCGGCAGAAGGAAGCTATTGCACGGAGTTGTACAATCCACCATTCTTTACGCGGCTCCAATATGGCATCAACACAATATCTACAAAAACATGATCAACAGGACACAAAGAAATATTTTGCCAAGGGTTGCCTCCGCCTACAGAACAGTATCTGCTGAGGCCCTACAGGTTATAGCAGGCTGTATCCCTTTGGATATCCTTGCCTACGAGAGATACAGAATATATACAAGTAGCTATTCAAGATCCAGCTAGACAAAAGAAAGAAAGAGAAAAATCCATTGCATTATGGCAAACTAGGTGGGAAAACGAAGTCCTCAAAGCTCCATGGACCAGAAGACTTATCCCTAACATCGGGGATTGGATAAAGTGCAAATTTACATATATCAATTACTTCATAACCCAACTTCTGTCCGGACATGGGTCGTACAAAACCTACACCTGCAGCTTTTGCAACTCGGATGATGACGTATGCATGTACTGCTATCATATAGGGAATACCCGGAGGAGTGACCTCCGAACAATACTGGGAGATGAATTAACTCCAATATAATATTGAGGATGACACAGAATAAAAAATCATGGAACAGCACTTGCAAGATCATAAGTGATATGGAAAGTGAAGCTGAAACTGAAGAAAGAGAGAGCCAAGTCCAAGAAAAAGGCCATCCACAGCGACTGGCAAAAGTCTATTGTGGCTCACACGTATTCAGATTTCACCAAACAAATTCGGCTTCTTAACAAAGCCAATTGGTTTATTTGGTGAATGATATTTCAGGTCTGATACCTGATTCGAGCCGCGGCGGGGCAGGCACAAATTATATGCTCTGCTGTTTCATCATCTTCCAGACAAAGACGGCAAGTCGAATTTTCCGACAGTCCAAGTTTCAGCATATGATGATTCAGATGACAGTGGCCTGCTAGACAACGTAGGTCGTGCCTGCTGTAGTCTTACACTTGTTTGGAGACATTCTTCGAAGGATGTATAAAAGCCTTTGTATGAACCGATCCTGGTAAATTATGCCAGTACTCTAAAGCTCTTCTTGCTGTCCAGGTATTTGGTGTTTGTTTGACAAAGCATATCGAGATGCCAATAGTAGGTTCCGGTCCGATAGAAACACGTGCAGCTCCCTCCCTTGCAAGAGAGTCTGCCTTCTCGTTTTCTTCCAAGGGATCCAGACCAGCAATACTTTATTCAGTTCTCCTATTGAGGCAGTCTAAAACCAATTTCGACGTTAGACGGTGAGAGCTGTACCTAATACAAGCTTTTGGTCTTTTATAACCTTATGCTGTATAGAACAATAGAAAAAGGTTTTTTTTAACATACTGCGTCAACCACTAGGGTTATTGGCAGTTCAGTACATATACTAGTTACATTTACAGTTACATGATATATCAGTTGCAATATGATTATAAATTGTACATGTTGATGGCTTTGAAGAATTTCAAGGAATCGTTGATTTGGTCTCCGAGAGCTAACTGTAAGGAGTTGGGGATCTTATGTTGTCTTCGTTGGATTGCAAACTGGGGGCATTCTAGGATAATATGTTTAATGGACATATTTTCATTACATTGGGAGCATTGAGGTGGGTCTTCTTTATTTAGTATGAATTTGTGCGTTAAGGCTGTGTGTCCAATCCTTAATCGGGTAGCTTTAATTTGTTCATCTCTTGTAGTCGGTAGGGAAGGAGTTTCTCTCACATTTGTCACTACTTCATGCATTTTGTTATGGTTAGAAATAGGTTTGCTTAGGCCAAAAGTGTGTATGTACAAGACCATAACCAGAAGGGGAATTTTAGGATTGCTTGGCACGTTCGTAAGTACGTTGAATATTTTATTATAATATTAATTACCATAGTAACGTTTAACGAAAGCTCCAATTTTTTGTTATGCATGAAAAATCCTCAAATAACGTTAATTAAATTCAATTTTCAACCAGCTTTTATTATTTAAAACCATCAAAATATCTAACACATCCTTATCACCACCATCTGATTTGAATAAACACAATTCGTTATCATCTAAATGTACAAATAATCTCTCGTTCTCACGAAGCAAGTTACCGTCTAGGTACCTGTTCAGTTCCATGTCGCTAAACACCCACCCACCCATTCATTCATATCATTGTATGGTATCCTTCCACCTGGACCATAGTATAATAGTACTAAAGGTACCTATATCGTGAGAACAAATACTTGTCCATGTGACAGACATTTTATTATTACGGACAATCTAACGGTCAAGATTTCGCTTGGATATGAAACAAAAGTGTATTTATACAGGATGCTGTATGAATTTTCTCTTATAGGCATGGGTATGGGTCATTTTAAACCAAAAGTACAAGTTATTAGCAATACGGCTGATTTTTTTTTATATATAAGTAGATTAATTTAAAAAAAAGGTTTACCAGTCTATCGAGATCCCAAATTATAAAAAGATAAAAATAATTTTTCAATATTTCACGCTGGGAGGAAGGTGGAGAAGAATAAAAAATACCACCTTGTAGGGGAAGTATTTTGTAATAAAAAAAGGCTCCTGCGTTTTTTTTGTCCGACCAATGGTTTGTCCGTAAAAAATTCGTTAAACTAAGAATGTGTTCCGCATCCGCGCGACTCTGCTGCACGGCGGAAATTAATCTTCTTTTATACCTTTTCACTATTTACATTGTTTCGTTGTATATTAATCTTTATATTACAGGAGTATCAAATTTTATTTAGCAAAAAATAAAGAAGATTCCTATAGCCCGCTTTACAGTTCGCAATTCTTCTTGCAATGTAATGCAGCAACACTTTGACCTTGCAAGGGTTTGCTTGCAACTATTGATAATCGTTTTACATCTCACAGTTATTGCAATATGCAATTTTCAACGTGGATACTAACAAAAAAATTGAAGCTTGTTTATGAGGTTAGGTTAGTGTGTCATAATGATGTTGTAATTGTTGATAAGCTAACTTTGCATTCAAATTATTGATGTATACCTGTTTATGTTGTGTTTGAAAGAAAACAGACAAGTTTCATTTTGTTGGTAACAAAGAAATTACCAACTTTTCCCCAGAATTGCATGCAAGCTGCAATACAAATCGAACAAGATCGATTTGGGACAAGAACTTGAAATGGCAAGAGACTTGTCAAATTATCTTCATCTGCGCATGCCTTCGATCAAGAATATTGCAAGTTGCATGAAAAATTGCGAACTGTAAAGCGGGCTTATCCGAATCTATAAAAATTGCTATTTTCAAAAAATCATTGAATCCAAAAATGTATGTAAGTATATTAATTAATTTTGTAATTATATATTCTTCATCTTAGAAGTTAACCCACTATTTCTACGCAAACCCTATTAAAATTACAGTACTTAAAATATATATTTTCTTGTAAATTCAAGATTCCCAAAATTTACAAGATAATGAAAAGTGCTGTATTTCGTAATTAGGAAAAAAGATTATCCGTAAATTTTATTTATGGAACAGACCTCCTAAATAACAGTTTACATCCTTCGAAAAATTGTTTCAATGCCAACTTATCATATAATATATTTTTTATTGAGATACTTGGGTTTTGATTAGAATATAATATTTATATTATGAGTAATTTGCTAAAAATGATTATGTGCTATGACAAAAAAAATGCCATCTTAAAGCTGACACTTTCCTCTTCAAAACGACCTATCACAATTATTTATATCTACATTATAACTGTACAATAGTTTATAATGTACTCCGCCGCGCTTCAGAAAATAGAGTCGCGCGGATGCGGAACACATACTTAATTTACCAAATTTTTTCCGGACAAACCATTGCTCGGACGAAAGAAACGCTAGAGACCTTTTTTATTGCAAAACACTCCCCCTACACAGTGTTATTTTTTATTTTTCTCTACCTTCTTCCCAGCGCGAAATATTGAAGAACTTCGAAAAAAAAAGTTTCTTGATTTTTTTTTCTAATTTGTAATTGTAATAATTGTATATTAGATTTATAAAATTTTTGTATCATCGCTATTTTTCTAGTTCTAGTTCTTATATGAATAATGAATATGCATGTTCATAATGAACATTATTATGTTTAATTTATATTTTATTCATAGCAAGTAGGCATTGATGGTGTTAACCTTACAATAATTATAATTTATAATTTATTTCTTATCGGATATACCTATACTTGTTAAGGAATTTTCCTACCGAAACTATTTTTTACGTTGAGTGATAAACACTTTCAACCGAATAAATAATTTACAAAAATTACATTGTAACACTTTATTTGATTCTATCTGCTTCGTGATATATTTTGAAGAATTCATGGCAGATAATTTGAAATTGGATCCAAACTCCTTTAACTTCTTTTTCTTTGGCTCCAATAATTTTTCAATAGAGGAGTTCAGGCTAAGGTCAGTGTGGCCAACAAAAAGTGGTTTTTTCTGACAAGAATGACAGTTAAGGTCTACCATTCAAAACATGAGATTTTTGCATGTTTTTTATCATTGCGAACATCTATATTGCTTTATTAAAATAATGAATACCCCCCACAGCGTATATCTTGAAATTATAAAATTAAAATTTGTTTTAGTGAGCTTCTAATTGCTATTTTTGAGCCAATTGTCATTATTTTTCAAAGACGATTCGTTTGATTTGTTTGATAATACCTTTCTATTAAAGTGATTATAATAGAAGATTTGCCAAGGTCGACGTAATGGGCCACCAAAGGCATTGGAGTACTGGAAAAAGGGGTCGATTTAGAAAAACTCAATTATTAACCTATTAATGGGGGATTTATTATAAATATTTCAATAAATAACGTTTGTTTTTCTTGATTTTTAACACATAATTAATTTTTTTGAAATAGTCATGCACGAGCTGTCTATCAAACGATAGATTCTTAATCAGATTTCCGCACCGAAAATTACAAAAATAGCGCTGTTTTCAGTATTTGGTTCGCTTCAGTGAATCTCACAGGAAGTACCGTGTACCAGGAAAATAATTATACTGATATTAGATTATATTTGAACTAGGTGCTAACCGAAGTATGAACGAAAAAAAAAATGAATGAAAAAAAGTAATTTTTATGTCACTTTCTTTGAAAATATTGAATTTTTAGGCAGAAAAATAGGAATACATCAAACGGAAGTATCTTCCCTGCGTGTATGTGTTAGAATTTTCTAGCGGTGAATCTCCTAAGCAATATATATCGAACCAGAAATAGAAAATTCCATGGGTATTAAGTTTTCATCAGCTTTTTAGAAGCTTTTAGTTCCACCACTGACACTGATGCCGTCTGGATATCGAAAAGCAATTTGTGAATTGTGTAAGTTGGGACTCTACGACTCTAACGAGCGGGATGGCATCCCAATAGGGCTGGTGTATCAGTGCTGGACTCAACAAATAAGTAAAAAGGATCGTGGAACAACTGTTCCTTATCCACCTTTTAATTGGATTTATTTTTGTTAGCCTCTATTTTCATACGAACACAAATAAACAGTTGAAGATAGGTATTAGGATATTCCACATTAATTTTCTGAAGAATCCAAAAAATAGACAACATACAGGGGGTTGCATTTATAATAAAAAAGCTGGTACTGCCCACTGTCATATCACATTATGAAAGTATCGTAGACATTTCTCTCCAGCCTTATCTGTATCTGTATCTGAAGAGTAGGGAGGGTGATTGTAGGCTCACAGCACTTAGGCCACATGTGACCCATTGTACATCCTCCCGAAGAGTTGTCCTCCTAGGTCTTCCATCGTCCATCCTGTCCTTCCCAAGAAGGTGGACAAGTCACTAGGACACATATCCTTTATATCGGCAGGTGTAGGCCAAGATTCACCGAACACACACTCTCTTATTGACGATAACTCCGGACACTCGCATAAGACATGCCTGACAGTTTCATCTTCCTGTTCCCACATCCTGTCTAGAGGTGTATCCACTAACCCCAAAGTATGAAGGTGTTTCCTTAGTTGACAGTGGCCACTCAGAAATCCTCTCCAGCCTTAAATATGAGTTAGAGATACCTTACAGTAAGGACTGGCAAGACCCAAGCAGACTAAAGCTTCCTCAAAGAGATACAGATGGGACAAAGAATGGGAAAGGGACAGGAGCAGGAGTGTATAGTGAAATGAGGAGAGATTCATGCTATTCTAGAATGTGTCAGAATTAACATAGGACTTACACTCATAAGATGAACATATTAACTCACTAACGTCTAGACTGGTAGAGATAGAAAGAACTAAATGTACTGGCTGACCACATTGAAGAAATGGACAAGCTGATGAACTCGCGAGAGAGGTTCAGCAACAACATATGTTGGACCAGAACCATTTCTTGTGACCACAAAGAAGGTGGACCGAGCGCCAATACAAAAATGGGTACAAAGCCAACATAGACTACAGTAGATGGATCTGTATGACGAGGATCTCAGCTGCAGACTTTATGGCATGGAGACCGAGACCGTAACCCATATCTTGTCTGACTGTGAGGCATTGGAATCCATGAAAAAAAATTGTTGGCACTTTTATTTCCCCTATTTTATTCAGGGATATTCTAGACCTCTTTAATTTAACATGAATATCGTATTCCAACGAAATATTTCAGTGCTCATCATGAAGATCTGTGATTTTATGTATGTAAACTTGGTACTTTCTCATTTTTTATCATTTACCATGAGTATTATTACCTAGTGTGTTTATGGCTTTTAATATTTCTGCTAAAGAACTTCTCCCACTCTTGTTGTTATTTTTTAAACAACATTATAACATGAATCGTCAATTAATTCTTCTTTTCTTTCTATAAATTTTTTTGACATTGCCTACTTTATATTAAATATTTCTACAAGTAAAAAGTTGTAATAGAAAGTGAATTATTTTGCGTTGTTGTGGAAATAAAAACATTTTAATCCTACCCTGCTTAGGGATACCAACGGAGGGCGAGAATCGACCTCACAGAAACACACAATCGGTCCTAAAGGTATAGGGAGGTGGATAGTCAACCTGCAACTAAAGCCCTTTTACGAATACCCCGGTAATGAATGCCCTATATGCAACAATTTGACAATTATGGACGAAATCAAGAACTTTTGTTGGAAAAAAAATTGCCGAGGCCCAATTAGTTTTATTTGAAGCCAACAGCTGATGGATTTTACATTTTTCTTTTTTTTTTTTTGATTGACGTTGATAAATGTGATTTAATTGGGCCCTTTTGTCGAGATTCGTTCAAGAATGTATAGTTTAATGAAGACAGTTTAGTTTCCTCCCTAACTGGGTGGAAGTTAAACGTTAAATTTGACTAAAAACAGCTCTGATTCTCAATTTGAAGATTTTAATTGACACAAGCTCTGCGTGGGTCGAATAAAAACTCTTACATCAATATGGGCTCTTTATAGGGTTCGGCCCTACACTACGTGTGTTTTCTAATTTGAGTTTTTTAACTTAAAGTTCGACTCCACACTATACACACTACACACTACACACTACACACTACACACTACTTGCTGAAGAACAGAGGAGGATGTACGAGTATCGGAAACCCAGACAGTCAGAAATAGATGACTGCAGAAAAAGGGAAAGACAGAAAAGCCTCCAACGCTGGCGGGCACAGTGGGATAGATCAGAGAAGGGCCGATGGACCTATCAGCTCAACCCACAGATAGCGAAATGGGTGAACCGTCAACACGGAGATCCCAGCTACTACCTGACGCAGTTACTGACTGGACACAGATGTTTCCGCAAATACTTGCACAAATATAAACATGAAGAATAGAGGAGGACGCGAGACATGTGTTTTTCACATGTCCTAGATTTGACCCACAAAGACGTAAGCTTGAAAGCACACTTGACGCGGCGATACAGGAGAAATGGAATGCCACAACTGACTTCGCCAGGAAAGTTGAAGCGCTACGAAAAGAAGAGGAAACAAGGAAATAGAAGCAAACTTGAAGGGCGGGGTACCAGGCTATGGAATAGCAAGCTCCCTACACCGATGCAGAGGAACGTAGGTGGTTGGGTTGAGCCCCATCTCCGAAGGTAATACCTAGCGGCAGTCCCACGGGGGAACAAGGCCTTTTAGAGTCAAGAGGTGGAGAAGGTTTTAGTCGGTAGGCCCCAGGTCTGAGGGGAATCCGACAATACCCACAACATCTTTTGAACGTCTTTTGAAGATTTCATCCTCCTTCCTATGGAAAAAAAACTACACACCACACACTACACACTATACAGATCAAGTGAAGGTCATTAAAAAGACCACTGCCCATTTTTAAAAGGAATTATCTCATTATTTAGAACCTTTAGAAAGCTTTTAATAAGAATATACTAAGACACCTTGTATACAAATATACTGACAGTATATCCAAGTTAAATAAAAAAAATTAAAATATCAATTACCTCTGGTTAATTAAATCGAAAATGTTTACCTATTACTAAAACTAATTGAAAATAATGTTTATATGTTAAAACAAACAATCTCCACTAAAGCCATGTCCTCAAAGTATTTGCAGCGTTTCATTTTTGAAGCGTAATCTATTTATCGGCACATACCTGCATCCGGAGGACCTTGAGTCTCCTCCCCATCTCTTTCCGCCTGAAACGAACGGCGCACGCCACTGAATCTCTCCCTACACAGGCAACTTTTACAGTCTCGGTCTCGACGAGAAATCCACCGAATTCGGTTTCAGTCCATGAACGACGTTCGGTTAGCATAGAACGAACGGTTTGCGCGGAAAAGAGAAAGAGCTATTCGGAGTTTTCGTATCTAAAATACAAAACGTGTTTTTGCTGATTCCTATCTTATCTTCAGACCGAATGCTTATTCTTTATTGTGTTTGATTTGACCACGAAGTGTTGATAGTTTTTATTTGTGTTTTTTGGTGATTGTTTTTGTTGCTTTTTTGTGTTTTCAATAAGTGCGTGCCATGATTTTTTGTCGAGGCTTATGACCGACTATGGATTATGAGGATTTTTCGTGAGCAGGTATGCTATTTCCAACGATCAATCAAAAATCTATTGATATTATCATTGTTTTACGTATTCGTACACTGCAAACACAATTCTGACTGTAAGACCGAATTCAATGTAAACTTAACGGTCTTTGTGTTCAGTTTTTCTGTAGCATTCGGTATTCGGTCATTATTGTGTTTCTGTTCTTTCAGCTTTATAAGCATGTCCAAGTTTATGTTGTGAGGGGGAACCATATTAAAAGAATACATACTGGGTGTGGGAATTACAATAATACAATGCTGGCATGCGATTTAAAACATATTTTTAATCGAAATTAACAATAACAGATGTTAAAGACATGCCTCACTTTACTTGGTCACATTTGTGCTGCAAAAAGAACAAGATACAGATTAAGTAAAGGTCATTAAAAGACCGAATTCAATGTAAACTTAACGGTCTTTGTGTTCAGTATTTCTGTAGCATTCGGTATTCGGTCATTATTGTGTTTCTGTTGCTTTTTCACATTAAAAAAGCTCTTTAAAACGTACCACCAATTTATTTGGAATCAATGGTGCAAAATTTGATATACCTATCCAAGTTTTAAGAATATTGTATAAGTACATTATGAAGATACAATATTTAAAGTTAATTTTAATTATCTCACTGATGGTAGTCTTTCAGCTTTATAATCAAGTCCAATTTGATGTTGTGAGGGAGGGACAATATTAAAAGAATATGATTTATAACATACTGGGTGTAGGAAATACAATAATCTATATTCTATTTCTGAACCGAGCACATGTTGGAATTCCAGTAAAACTTTGCAAAGGGAAAACGACGAACTAAAGGTGACCAGTCTGTGTAGAAATTTAGTTTACAACACATAATATGAGAAAAAGCCAGTTTACTCCTTTTTAAGGATTTGTTTTACTGTAAAATGACTAATGAGGGATAAATAAACTTCCTATGGCTACATGCCGAATCAACGAAATACTCGATGAAATATTGTGGAATATTCCTTACTACCTACTCACTTTTCTCCTTTTCGTTTTTTTTTTTCAATTTCAGAACACGTATAATTTGATAAATGTAACTTTAATACCTTCAACAGTTCTGCAGAGCCCTGTATAGTACAAAATATTTTTAAGACGTGGGTATTATTAAACTACATATTTTTTATTTGAAACAATTTTTCATAACATCTGCCAATTAGATATATTAAATCCGAGTGTGTACGAGGGGGCAGTCTGTATGTTTATTTAGTTCATTTTATTTAATTTCAATTAGTATGTAAGTAATCTTTATTTATCTCCAAGCTAATTACAAACAACTAATTCTATGTATATACAACATACAAAAGAAAATAACTTGAAGCTAAAATGTCCCATCTCTAACGAATAAACTCACATTTTTATTGAATATGTACACATTTTTACTGTTTTAATATCAGTTGGTAGCGAAGCCCATCAGAGAACAGTGATTTCATAAGAAATGATTTACTTGTAAATTCTACATTATAATGTTGGTTTGTATTGATAAATAAATTAAAATTTGTTTTTAAAACAGTGGTGATTTTTTTTTTATTTTTACTGTTTACTAACTTACTGTACAGTAAGGGAATTAAAAACTATTACTAAATTCTTAAGACCATATGCCGAATAAACGAAATATTGTGGAATATTCCTTACCTACCTGCCTTATTTCTTGGATATATTTTTCCGTCATCGTTCTGTTGTATTTCAAGGTTACCAAATTACCAAAAGCTTTTATTAGGCTCAGGTAAATTTGCATTTATTATTAAATATTTTACAACGTCCCAAGTAGGTACGTAGGTACATATATTTTGCGTTAGAATGGAGATTTTATTGAACTTATACATAAAAATGGACAGAGACGAAATATGAAACTTTCAAAATATCTTATTCCTTCAATGATGCTTTTAAGAACTTTATGTCGCCACTTTGGTTAAATCTCTGCAAAATGAAAATATATTTAAGAAAGTAGTCTCCAGTGGCGTATCTTCAGAAAGTTTTGTTTCCTCGGTTATTTAGGTAAATAATTTAATATAATATTTATTTTTAATTGTAGATCACAACGTAATAATTAAAATACAAATTTTCGTTATCATTATTGTGAGTTTCTTTAAAATAGGTTAATTTCCCATCGATATAATTGCTTCATTATTACTTACAATAAATTTGTGTAATATGTTTTTACGATATTCTTACTTAATTGATTCGATTCGTTAACCGTAAATATATAAACAATTAATAGTTTCATTAATTAAGTAACTAATTTGATATAAAAACTCGATAATTAGTTTTTGTGGTATTTGACGCATAAAAGATATATCTTAATTTGAATTACTTATACATATAGACAAATGATTTTACTGAAAGTTTGATTGGGTACTGAAAAATTATTATTTTTTTGTTTAAAAAACGTTTTATGTTATAATCAATGCAGTTCCTATATAAGGAGTTGTATACATTCAAGGCGCTTTCTATTATTATTTTTATTATTGTGATAAACTTAATTGTTATTATGGCAAACTTATGGGAAGGAAGATAACAAGCTGTCAACAATTATTAGGACGGTTATAAAAAGCACTAATTATATCAACATATCTTGAAACATTAAAAAACTAATGAATCTGACAAATAATGCATTTTTTAATTAGTTCCTATTAAATTATTGTCAAATATTTCGTCAATTTTGGGTACAAGTACAAAGATATTTAAAAAAAATTAGATCATTCAAGACCTCCTAGGGTTACAACGAGGGTTACAATATAAAAAAATAGGATAAAAGACTTTTTTTGAAAAATATGAACAAATTAATGAAATAGTCTCAATAGTCAACTTTTTGTCGTCCTCCCGTTTACAAGTTAATGCATAGACAGCAGAATTCCCATAGGCAGAGCAGCTGCTGAAAGTAGGAGACTTTTAGGTCTCAATATCTCGAAAACTAATGAATTTTCCAAAAAAATGATGGGAACCATTTCTGTATATAATAAGACGATCTTCATTTTTTATCCGAGGAAAAATTATCTAATTCGCATATTGAGCCAGATATTAGCAAGAAACCCGTTTTCCAGGGTTTGGGGGGGCCATATTCCCTCCCTTCCGTAAACTCAATCGCGTTAAGTTTTTTCTCGTTTAAAAACACCTGCCGTGACCAACAAATTGAGCCCAAAGTCCCTTCATTTACTGGACCAAACTTTAAATTGTCATAACTTTGTTATTAACAAATATATTTTAAAGAAATTTTGGTGAGAGACATAAGAAAGCCTTTCGAATCCAGTGGCGCACATATTTTTTTAAAAACAAATAATATTTCCTATTTAAAAGTATCACACTGTAATACTGTTAATGAAATAGAAATAAAATTAATCACTTTAAAACCACTTGATTTAATTACAGTTTGTTTTATTTTCATAGTCAGCAAAGTGTTGAGAATGTTCTTTAATTTAATAGCAATTAAACCGCGAACATTTCATAAATAAATCGATCACCATAACGTCTCTATAATTTATTAGAAACTATATTTGATTCGGTAAAAGTTGATACATTTTAATGAAAACGGCATTGATTGTTGTCGCCAAATAATAATTTTCACGTGGTGATAAATTAGAAAAAAAATATAAATCACCTTCCCAACGATGGTAACGTTCAATTGCAACTATTAAATTGATAAATGGCTTCGAAGGTAATGATGAATTGTAGTTTTATTTAAAATGGTCGGTGATGCGAACACTTTATTTGTTAGTATAATGTTGATAGATCGTTTGCGGCCGATAAAGGTACATTCACACGTTATTTTTTGAATGCACCGGAACGTCTTCTTGTTGCTAAGTTTTTTATTAAATTGTTGACATATATGCTAATCGCATTTAACTGTCTATCAACGGTTAAATTAATAATATTGACTGACAGGTACTGCATCCCATAACAGTTGGTGAATGAAATTTTACGATAGTTAAGGTGGATTCATGCAAGATGAAATTAAAACTAAGATTAATTCACAACTAAAACTAAGAAGATAAAACCATGTTATTTTTTAATTAAAATCTCAATTTCTCAGTTTCTTGTATGAGCATGTACCTGTAATGAAGATGTTCATGCAAGAAACTAAGAAATTGAGATTTAAATTAAGAAATAACATGGTTTTATCTTCTTAGTTTTAGTTTTTAATTAATCTTAGTTTTAATTTCTTCTTGCATGAATCCACCTTTAGTTTAATATGAACAAATTAAGGGTTCGAGAAAATTTAGGAAAAGGAGTAAAATTGGTACATTTTTTGAAAATCAATATCCTTGTTATTTTTCAATTTAAAGGGCTCAAAATTTGTTCAAAAGAAGTTCTTTACTGTGTACTTTATAGGGTCGTTGCACTGCTTATGGCCACTACCCTACTTATG
>CAJUYI010006342.1:0-13916 GCA_910591695.1 Galerucella pusilla
AAATGAACATTTATTAGTGCGATAAATAAATAAAAATCGATTTAACTCTTCCTAGTAACTAGATAAAAACTAACAAACAACTTCAGATATGTGTTGTTTTTTAATTTTTTAATTTGTAGAAAATTAGAAAAAAAGCTTACGTTCCTGTGAACTAGAATACAGTTTAGCATCGCATTTTGAAATTTATGAATCTAAAAATCAAATATCAGTTTAATGTAAAATACAGGGTGGTCAAATAAAAAGAAAAATAATGATTTTAGTTATAATTAAAAATATCCTCGCGCCCCCCATTATAATTATATCGTTTTTGAAATAACAAACCCTTTTAGTTACTATAAATATTCGAGCCATTCCATATTAAACTAAAATAGTGTGTTTGCATCGCTGGGATTGACAATACTGTATACGTTATTTTTAGATTTATATATTTCAATATGTATCTATTTGCAGTATTTAGTAGTTTTAACCTATAAGTAGTTATTAAAAAAAATAAAATAAAAACAATACGATACACAAATAAAAGTACCGAGTCCATTTTGTAAATAGTAGTAATAAATTATGTTAAATTATGATATTTGGTTTTAAAACCGTATTTTTGTGATGTGATTTTTTCTTTATTTCTAACGTAGTAATTTCAAGTTTTTTTCCCGAAAATTCATCCTATTTCGATAAGGATAATTTCAAGATAAAATTTTATTATAATGAGATGGTTCCATGGTCTATTTTAAAAATTAAAACAGAAATGTAGTACTTGATAGGAGGTTGATGTGGGTAAATATGGGTTTTAATATAATTGTAGAACAATTGGTGAAAATTTCACAATAATTAGTTTTTAATTTCCCGCAAAATGACTTTAAATGCAACACTGCTCACGTCAACTGCCATCTATCAAATTTTGAACAATCTTCATTATTTGGGCTACGTTCATAAACTTACTCAGAGTAAGGATAGTTTACCCCGAAGCGTTCATAAATTTACTCTACCAGTATAGAGTATGCTTATATAAACGTTCAGAAACCTACCCGGTGTAAACACTGCATACTCCGCTTTTTCATGGAGTATAACATACTCTGACAGTTATGACAGTTTGGTATACAGTAGCTCAGTTCAGATTAGTGCCCAGGTTATTTTTATTGATAATATTATTCTTATTAATATTCAACTCATCCTTGGTTAATTAATTTCTATTTTCGAAATGAAAAATATAACCCCAAATTTATATACACAACACAATGACATTTGATTTGCCTCCGGCCGGTGTAGCCTCTAAACGGTTACTCCGAGTAATCAACAAACATTGGTCGCGTTCATCCCAACAAAGTTGATCAGGTAGCGATTTCTAGAGTGATCCATCAGTTCGTAATTCTGCTGAACGTTCTAATAAAACCATCAACATATATGTAACAAATGTCAATGAATACAACAACTCAATTTTATTTGATATATACGACAATTATGATATACTTAGGTATTGCTTCTAACCATTAAAAAATGGGATTTAATTGCAATAAATAGAGCCTCCCACTCTGGAGCATACTATGAAGAGTTGAATTTCCTGACAAACTATACAATTTATTAATGAAATAATAAGTCACCTCCAGCTATTCACTCATTTTCACTAAAATACCTCCAAACAAAGATATTTATAATATAATATAATATAACATATGTCATAAATGACAGTTAATGTATCATCAATCGGTAGCGTGTAGCGTATTTTAATTCTGATTGAAAAAATGGCGACTGATACCACATCGCTCAATCTGATCAGTTAACAAAACACGCGTTCAGCAGGAAATTGATGATCGCTTCGGTAGCGCTACGTTGTGATGAACGCGACCATTCTTTTCTAATCACGTGATCATACTCTTCTCTACTCACTAGAGTAAGTTTATGAACGTAGCCTTGATGAATTGACTGTCACGCAACATCTCTTACTATCATTGCCGCGAGACTAGACAAAATGGGTCTCTCGTCTCGTCTCGCTTTTCTCGTGATTTAGACCAAATATAATAAAAAACTAAGGTTAGGTTCTATAATATTTGACATAAATTGTGTGCTGTCATATAACTCAACCGCTGGTCCAAATATAGACATTGTAATATATTTTTGCAAAGAGGAATTTAAGTAACGTTTTCTGCTCGAGAAAGACGAGAGAGGGCAACGATTATACACCCTACAGGATTGCTTATTTCCATTCAACTCTGTGTTCGCCTCGCTCAAGTCGGACGAATACGTCATCACTGGACCTAACCTTCTTAATTTTATGGTTTATCGTTTGTTTACAAAGTGTGTTTTGACGTTATCTTCTCCGTTTTTTTCAATTTTAAAGGTGTTGTTTATTGATAGAGGTGGTAAGTAAACTTCTCTAATTGTCAATCAAGAAAGTCTATAAATACGAAGCACGTTATTTCAGAGTAAATACAAAATTTTTGGATTCGCGTTTCAATGTATACATTTCCCCATGCAAGCAAAAATTAAAATTAATTTAAAACTAAAACTTAGAACAGAGAACCATGTAATGTAGATGATCATGCAAAAAATTGGGAAATTAAGATTTAAGATAAAAGCTAAAAAAAAGAATGCCTTAGTTTCTCAGTTTCTGGCATAAACATCTACATTACATGATTTTATATGTTCTTAGGTTTAGTTTTAAAGTAATGTAAGTTTTAATTTTTGCTTGCATGAATCCACCTTTGTAAACTTCGAACAAGTATTTATAATAACTATCAATCCCAGAGAAAAAAATTTTTGAAGAGAAAATGTGTGAGTACCACAAGAGATGATAGAGGTTTTAAAAAATTGTTTATTAATAAATTTTTTATTAGTGCATAAGGCGTCTATTTTATTTTTCCCATAAGAAAAAAATATATAATGCTGAGTTTACCCATCAATTAACCCATAAGTACATCTCGTAGATTTGCTTCTGTTTCTGTGCAAAATAAATTATAAGCAAGTTCCTTCAATTCAAAGTTATTGTTTCAAACGTCTATTTATATTTTATAACTACTTATACTACTAAATATAACTTTTTTAAATAACATATCACCAAAAAAAATTAATTCATTATTATTTTTTGCAAATAAACTAGAAAAAAGTGGAAACTATTAACGATTGCAGTATATTATAAATCGGTCGAGGTCCACTGGTGACGTAAGCACCGACGAAAGATTGAAGCGAATAAGCAATCCTGTAGGGTTTATAATCGTTGGAGAGAGGGTACTTCTCGGAGTTTTGTTCGAGAGAAAATATCTCGTCTCGTTGGCAACACTATCTGTATCTCTTACTTCTTAAGGCAAAAATTGCTTTGAATTTACGCGCGTGCGTGACAGCCAAATTATTATTGTTGCATGTTGCATTTGAAGTTCCTGCGCGGGAAATTCAAAAAGTTTTATCAAATTAGCATCGTAATATCTACAAAAACAATTTTTCTCTCCAAATATTGCTTTCAACTGTTGAAGTTTTTATTTGGGAATAAAAATATCTGAAATTTTTACTAAATTGTATTTTTTAATATTATGACAGTGTATTAGGGTGATTGCTGTAAGTAAACTGAAGTCACACATATTTTTAAAACCTTTTGATTTTAAAACTTTCCGTTTCGCTGTTTATTGTATTATTATTTAATTCAATATTGTAATTGTTACCTTAAAATGTTGCCTATTGTATCTTACAATTGTACATATTTGAATTTATACTCAAATTGTTTAATAAACAAACAAAAAAATTACTCATTTTTGACGTGTAGACTGATTAGAAGAGAGAGTGTTGATTTACCCTGTAAAAAAAATTATCACGCGGAATCATAATAAGTAATCAACGTTTTTACGTAAATTTTGCTAAACTTCTTCTGTAAATTCCTTGAGGTATTACTTATTATTTTTTCTCTTATTTTTTGGGAATCAAACCACAATAATGTTTTTTTATTTTTTATTTCGACGTTTCGGTAGCGTTCCAGCTACCGTTGTCAAGATTAACTAGTAATAAAAAAATTTTGGTCCCTATCTGACACAACGAAAAAAATATGACAACTAGACAATCAATGATATTTTGAAGTTTAAGACTACAAAACGTTGCTGTCAAATTTTATTAAGGTCCATTCATAGTAGATCACATCTCTGGTAAAATGTGAAATATAATATTTCATGTTATGACATTCTAACGATATGATAGTCAACTAGAAATGGAATCCAGTGAAGTGCACGTTCCAGGAACGGTTTTTATTGGGATAGCGTTTGTTGTTACTTTTTTGTGTATGATTATTTTTGTTTTCAAAATATGTATAACTCAGTTAGGTGATTTTGTGTATTGAAGTGTGTATCGATTAACAACTATTCCAATGATAAATCATAAGAAAACCTGGATGAAAACTTATGATGCTATCCTGATAACGCAGGTATAATTGATTATTGGAAATTTCTCTTTCTAACATTGGTAACCAAATTTGACTACATTCGGCTGGAATACTAGCTACACATTTATCTGCATTTAGTTGTATTAAAGCACTTTCTTTGATTTTTCGTCTTTTATTATTGGGATCTTTTATGCCCCTCTTTCCAAGCATGTTTACACATACCTGACTTAAAGAACTCCCTATCTTTGATATATTTTTTATGTTCACTTATTTGGACTTTCAATGGTCTAGATGTTTCACCTAAATAGAATTTTTCGCATTCACAAGATATCTGATATATGCAATTTTTTGAAGATTGTTCTTCATTTTTCGGTTTCGTATTTGTTAGTATAGATCTCAACGTATTGTTAGATTTGAAGCTAATTCGAATATTGAATTGATTGCCAATTTTCTTAATTTTTTCTGATATTTTACCAGAGATGTGATCTACTATGAATGGACCTTAATAAAATGTATCAACAAAGTTTTGTAGTCTTAAACTTCCAAATATTATTGATTGTCTAGTTGTCATATTTTTTTCGTTGTGTCAGATAGGGACCAAAAAATTTTTATTACTAGTTAATCTTGACAACGGTAGCTGGAACGCTACCGAAACGTCGAAATAAAAAACATTATTGTAGTTTGCTAAATTTATTTTGCACATACTGCACAATGATAGCTTTTTATTTTTCTTTTGAATTAAGTTGGTTCGGACACTAATAATAGTGATGTATATATACAAATAAAGTTGAAAATATCACATCGCCAACGCGAAAAAGTCATAATCGTTATGATTAATGTTTTTCCATCTTTATAAATATAAAAACATTTTCGCCATCTTCCATTATTACTACTTGACCCACCAACAGAGTAGGGTAACTCAACAAGGTGCACCATAGAGAAATGAATATTTATTTATCTTTGAGGTGCACATTAAGCGTAAGACCATAGATATATACTATTATTTATTTCTGTATGCGTGAGACGCAGTTTGACGTTTTGTATGAACTTGTCCAACAATTACCGTGGTCAATTTGTAGCAGTAGTGACTCCTTTGATATATGCGTATAAATGTATTACGAAGTCGAGTCGAACGTTGAATTTATAAAATAGTTATCAGAGTGCCGAACTGTATGTAGTGACAAATTTGGTTTTTGGTAAAAAAAGGAAATTGGAGATCTCACACCACCGGCTTTCAGCACAATTTCCAACTGGTACCGGTAAGTTTTTAAAGTTGGTGTATTTAGTTCTCTTTATACCACGATAAACAAAAATTTAATTGATAAGAATAAGTTTCTATGATATAATTCAATATAGGTATATTGAGATCTAGTTTTTTTTAAATCAAAACATTACATTTTTTATACATGGGTTTTTTGCTATTCATATCTTTTGTTACTATTCTATTTTTTTGTTCATAAAAAACATGGATGTAGAGATGGGTTGGTATATTAGGAACGTTATTTTATCGCGGTTGAGGTTATTCGTGTTTTATTAATAAAATAACAAATCATGTAACTGGAAAGATTAAAAATATGTTCTTTAAAACACAATACGATCTCTACTATTAAGTATAGACAACTGTTGGAATGTGTTGATGGTTTAATAAAATAATGTTAAATTAATTAAATATTTATTTTCTTCTGATATTTCCCAACAAAGCAAAACATTGTTTCAGCACTTCTTGCATTTCAAAAAATATCCTATTCGGCTCGGTTAACTCTAACTGTTTAAATTTCTCTAAAAGTTTTTTGGAAATATCTGTTGTTATAGTGTCGTCTCCTTCTCGCAGCCTGACGATATCTTTTTCAGTCACTCCTGAGTCACATTTTAATACTGGTAAATTATGAAGTAGCGGCCAATTGTTTTCACACACCAAACAGTTACAGTCGAAAAAATATTGTTTTTTTAAATTAGTTTTTCGCTCTTCTTTTGGCATTAACGCAAAATGATACCTAAAAATTAAAAAAAAGGTTTGTTCAGTAATATTTAAAAAGAGGTTTGTATTTTACTTTTAATAGGGATAAAAAATTTGGAAACATCAATGCCAACTTTAATTATGAAATACAAAAAATAATAGTTTTTTAGCCAACAAGTGTAGTACCTAATAGGGTATGTCTACCAACTGACAGTTGACAATAACCCTGAGGAAATAGATTTATTTTTTATTTTTCTCTCAATATTTGAAAACTAAGAATATTTATTTGTTTCAGGTAAGTACTGTCAAAAATAAATTATGACATTGAAATGGCACATGGAAGGTCACAGGTTCAAATGTCATCGTTTCTTTCGTTTTCCTTAAATTAATTTTTGAATGCTTTAACACTAATAATTATTATGGTTGTGTGAAAATAATTTAATAAAAACGATTGGTAAGTTAGTTTTACTATTGTTTATTTGGTTGCCTATATTAAAATATTTCTGAAAAACGAGTAATATACCGGCTGTAAATGAATAATGGAGTTACCACTTTTCTGTTCTCAAACAGGAATTAGTGTTTGAAGTGAAAACTTCTTCAGAATAGAATTTAGAATTAGAATAGAATTTTCGTCATCGTTTTATGCAACACACAATACTTTTGGCCAACACAATTATTATAATGAAACGTATGTTGTTCTATCTACCATGAACGTAAGATGAAATGTGTTTAAGGGAATCATTTATTTGTACAAATTCCCATTTACCTCAGGCGCACGTTAATAATTTTTAAGGGGGTTAATTCATTTGGACATATTTCCTCCCATCATAGGCGTATCATGAAATTTTTGAAAAGAGGTTCATTTTTGTGTGAAAATTTTCATTTACCATAGGAGTACCATACAATTTTAAAAAGAAACATTTATTTGCAAACGTTTCTATCTACCATGGACGTAAGATAAAATTTGTGTAAGGTAATCATTGATTTGTAAAATTCCCTACCTTGGTCGTGCGATACAATTTTTCAAGGGGGTTGATCTATTTGAACACATGATATGATAAAAATTTTTAATAGGTTCCGTTTTTGTGTGAAAATCTCCATTTACCATGGAAGTGCGATAAAATATATAAAAGGGATTTATTTATCTGAACAAATTCCTCCCATCATGAGCGAACGATACGATTTTTAAAAGGGATTAATTTGTAACAATTCTATATCATGAGCGTAGAACAAAATTTTTTCTAACGGGTTAATATATTAGATCAAATTTCCATTCTATTTTCTTTTTTTTATATACCGAAGGATATTATGCAAGGTAGTTGAATTTAAATCTCTTATGAACACCATAATTGCACGCTTTGGCGTCTGTCTAGACTACACTGTAGAACACAGGTACGGACTAAGTTCAATGGATGATGCGGTAATTTTTGTTGAATATAACTTTATTCATTTATAAATCCCACTTGCCCCACCGAGTGTGATAAATAGTATATTGTATACTAGGCCTATGATAAATTTTTTTAAAAGGGGTTCAATTTTGTGTGACCATATTCATTTATCATGGGAGTACTAAACAGTTTTTAATAGGAAAACATTTATTTACAAAAATTTCTATCTACCATGGACGTACAATGAAATTTGTGTAAGGAAATCATTGATTTGTAAAAATACCTTGGGCGTGCGATACAAATTTATAGGGGGGTTGATCTATTTAGATACATATCCTCTCATGGGCGTATGATTAATTTTAAAAAAAAAATTTGTGTGAAAATTTTCATTTACCATGGAAATGCGAAAATATTTATATGAGGGATTTATTTATTTAGACAAATTTCTCTCATCATTGGCGATCGATACGATTTTTAAAAGGAATTAATTTGTTTGTAAAAATTCTATATCATGAGCGCACAACAAAATTTTTTCTAACGGGTTAATATAATAGATAAAATTTCCATTCTATTTGCTTTTTTTTATATACCGAAGGATATTATACAAGGTAGTTGAATTTAAATCTCTTATGAACACCATAATTGCACGCTTTGGCGTCTGTCTAGACTACACTATAGAACACAGGTACGGACTAAGTTCAATGGATGATGCGGTAATTTTTGTTGAATATAACTTTATTCATTTATAAATCCCACTTGCCCCACCGAGTGTGATAAATAGTATATTGTATACTAGGCCTATGATAAATTTTTTTAAAAGGGGTTCAATTTTGTGTGAACATATTCATTTACCATGGGAGTACTATACAGTTTTTAATAGATAAACATTTATTTACAAAAATTTCTATCTACCATGGACGTACAATTAAATTTGTGTAAGGAAATCATTGATTTGTAAAAATACCTTGGGCGTGCGATACAAATTTATAAGGGGGTTGATCTATTTAGATACATATCCTCTCATGGGCGTATGATAAATGTTTTAAAAAAATTTTGTGTGAAAATTTTCATTTACCATGGAAGTGCGAAAAAATTTATATAAGGGATTTATTTATTTGGACAAATTTCTCTCATCATTGGCGATCGATACGATTTTTAAAAGGAATTAATTTGTTTGTAAAAACTCTATATCAGGAGCGCACAACAAAATTTTTTCTAACGGGTTATATTAGATAAAATTTCCATTCTATTTGCTTTTTTTTATATACCGAAGGATATTATACAAGGTAGTTGATTTAAATCACTAATGAACACCATAATTGCACACTTTGGCGTCTAGACTATGCTGTAGAACTCAGGTACGGACTAAATTCAATGGATGATGCGGCAATTTTTGTTGAATATAACTGTTTTCATTTATAAATCTCACTTGCACGAACGGGTGTGATAAATAGCTATTTGTGTAACAAGAGCAGAAAGTAGTTCATTGGCAGTCGAGACAGTAGCGGAGCGCGGCAATCTGTCGAGACTACCAAAGGACTTTCTGCTCGAAATACACACAAGATTTTTTCTATGATCCCACCAAAATAAAATTAATTGCCATTGTTTGAACTTAGCAGTTTTGTGTACAGGGTTATTCATTATAAATGTCCCAGATCCTACCATAGTTACTATTGTATAAACAAAAAATGTTTTTAAATAAAAGTTGTGTGGTTATAAACTAATTTTATTATAGCGTTAACAAAAGTACAGTGGCGTGCATAGTTTGGGGGACACAAAAAAATTATATGTTTTTTTGAATGAGACACCCTAAATATTATTGAATTTTTGAAAAGATGTTCTTCTGATTTCAAAAATATACCATGTCATACCCCTATCTCACTCCGTTCTTTAGATATTAAATAAAAGTTTTGGTCAACATTTAATTAAAATTACAAATAATAGATAACGAATATAACAGAGATAACTTTAAAATTATGAATAAATAATAACTTATAAAAGCTGTTCGAAGTGTCCACCATTATTTTCAATACATAATTGAAAACGTCTGATTATATTTTGAATTGTATCCGAAATGGCTTGATTGTTTACATTTAGATTATTTATTTCTAATTGAATTCGGTCTTTAATGACTTGAATACAGTCATTATTATTATTTATTATGACTTTTAAAAACCCCCAAAAAAATGAGTCCATAGGGGATAGATCCGGACTGTTAGGAGGCCATAATATAGTTCCATTATTCCCTATCCACACTTGAAATACATTGTTCAAATGCTCTTTAACAGGTAGGACATTATGCGGAGCTGCCCCATCTTGCATCCAAATCATATCCTGAAGTTGAACGTCCAAAAAATTATCTACAAGAATATTTCCAACTTCAGGAAGAATCATTTCCAGATAGGTAACTCCAGTTAAATTGAAATCATAAAATATGGGTCCAACAATTTTGTTTCTGAAAATTCCACACCATACACTAAGAGTTTTTATTCCTGATTTTTTATTGGTTATATCAATCTTTTTCTATTCTCCTTGTTTTCCCATGACCTACGACTTTTCCTATTAAAAACTCCAGCCGTAGAAAAGGACGATTCATCGGTCCATAATATTTTAGTCAAATAATCAGGATCTTCATCTAACTTTTGGAGCATTTGACGGCAAAACTCAAACCTTTTCGTTTATGAACCTCTGTCAAAACTTGTATGGGTAAAATTTTATATGGTTTGTAATTGTTAGTTTTCAACGTACGTTGTATTTTAGAGTAACTCATATTCAAATGAGCTGCTGCATTATTTATACTACATTCAGAATTTCCTAAAAAATAATATAGTGTTTCAAAAAACTTCTCAAGAATACCTATAAGAGGGCGATTTGGATACAACTCCCTGTATGATCTTTGCGCTGCACGTTTATTTTCTATATAGCAAGTGAATATTTGAATTTTTTCTCCTACACTGTAAACCATTTTGAATGTTTTAATAATGATGACATTTAATAAACATGAAAGTTGTGATTTTCATAGCTTTCTTTGATAATATTGACTTTTCAATATTTATAGTATTATTTTATCCTTTAATATCTTAAGAACGGTGTAGACAGGGGTATGATATGGTATATTTTTGAAATCAGATCAGAAACATTTTTTCAAAAATTCAATAAAATATAGGGTGTCGCCACTGTACTTTTGTTAACGTTATAATAAAATTAGTTTATAACCACACAACTTTTATTTAAAAATATTTTTTTTGTTTATACAATAATAACTATGGTAGGGGCTGGGACATTTATAATGAATAACCCTGTACCTATGTACGTAGGCAACACTGATTACATTAATGTCAGATATATCTTAGATTTCCCTATTTCTCATTAAAGTATTACGCCAAAGTTACTTTCTGCTTAAGAGCGCCAATAATGTCAAATTATGACAGCTCGCGGAAAACATCAACTTTGCAGTTGCTTTTCAAGGCACAAAATACGACTTTCGATAGTGGTCGTAGAAAAAATATATTAAACTTACCCATAATTGTCATAGCATTGTTCACCTTCTTCAATCCTTCTAATTACCCTTAAAACCACAACACTCCCATGACAATGTCTAACTACGTTGGGATTACAACTGTGATTGAAAAGACTCAAAAACGAAAAAGCGCCAGCACCAATTTCTTCAGTTTCGAAATAATTACTAGCACTAGTTTTGTTCAACTCTGAGATTTCATGAAAATTACAAGGAGCCGTTTGTAGATGCCTTAAAAATAAATCTTTAAAAATGTTCTCTTCTCGTTTTGTATCGAAAAACTTTGTATGAGTACACATTAAATGGAATACAACGGCCGCCGTGGTGGATCTTTCGAATAAGTCAGCCACCGTTCTAGACTGAGTATTTGCGACTAAATTGTGAATTTCCCTGTATCTATCGGATCTATAAACATCATTTTCACTTGAATCTTCATTTTGTTGTATTGAATCGTAACTGGTTTTCACCGATACTGCTATTTTTAACGGTAAAAGTTTTAATTTATCCAAACGTAGATAACGTAAAGTTTTTAAAATTTTACATTCGTGTAAATGATATTTTTCGGCGTTTATTTGGCATTGGATGCTACAATATAGTACCTGCGTGCAATTCGGACACGGTAACAAGTTGTAACAAAGTTTTAAGCACTCGTGACAGTGAGTGGAAAATTCCGAAGCTAGAACGTGACAAAATGGTTTTTCAATCGCTAAAATTTCACCGATTTCGATTTTCTCTTTGGCTACTACGTATCTTCCTTGAACGTCTGATGTTTTTATTTCTAAAACTTTCGAAGCGGATTGTATTGAAGCTGATTTGGAGTTTTTTGGTATTTCCGGAAGTTTTTTGAAATATATTTGTTCATTTTGGTAAAGTGTAATTTTAGATCTCGCATTTTCTTTTCTTTTTCTAATTTTTTGTTGCAGTTCTTGAGGGTAATCATGTTCTAAAGCGGTTTCAATGTCCTAAAAATAAAGCGTAAGACAAATTAAGTGGTTTTTTCTGAATCATTCACCCATGAATTAAATACTTATGTGGAAAATTTTCAGTCAACGTTAACGTCAAGATTTTAATAGTAGTTTACCAAACTAGTGCGGAAAGTGATACTCCGCTAGAGCGTCGTTCGGCCAGCAATCGCGTGCGAAAAAGTCACTCTACGCACGTGTTAGGTACACTATTTTTTCTACTAGCATGTGGATTAAACCCAAAAGAAACATTTATTACTAAAAACATATCAAAAATCAATTATTATTATTTGACATCCATTTGATGAGGCTTATACCAGGGCCATTAAAAAATTATTGAAAAATACATTTTTTTTATTAAAAATTATAGCAGTATTCTAATAGATTTCTTAATTTTTCAATCATTTGGTAAACTACAACCATATATGTATTCTAAATATTCAAATGTCAATATACCTACTCTCCAAAAACTTAATAAACTTACTTTCCGCACTAGTGAGAAAAAGTGAATCTTTCCGAACGCTAGTAGAAAATAGTTATTTACGTAATTAGTGGGATATGGACATTATTAACGCACGCATGTGAAGTTTGCAGGACGAGGCCGTATGCCGAGTCGTGTAATCACATAAGTGCGTTAATAATTCCTATCACACGTGTTACGTACAAAATTTTATCTACAACTGTTTACTAGTATTATTAATTAACAGTACCTATATTATAAAATTTACAACAAATTTCAATCCAACGTATTTTTAATAATATTGACTGCAAACGTAAGGTATTGTGTGTCATATTTTGTGACCATAGCAACAAAGACAAACAAAGCTGTGCAAATAAAATAAATTAGTTATGAAGTCAAATTTTCAAAGTTGAATGAACAAAAATCTATAAAAATGAGTTCAAGTGAAGACAATCTCCTTTCGGAAATTTAAAATGCAGCTTCCAGTGTTATTTTAAATATTTAATTCTGGTATTAATATGTTTCTAGATTCTTATTATCGCACTAGTGCGGTAATGTAATGAAAAACGCACTAGTGCGGTAATATACGTCATTATGACACTGACAATAGTGTCAAATCGTACCCGTTACATGACAGTTGTAGATAAAGTATATTATGCAACAAGTGGGGAAAGTTCAACTTCTCTCACGAGTGTGGAAGTTTGTGCCGCAAACACACGAGAATATTTCTCACAGTATGAGCCATATTTGGTTTTGAAATTAAGTAAGCTATGAGAAATACGTCACTTTTCATAGCAATTGTAGGAAAATTAATTTTATGAAAATACTGAAACAAAAATAAAAATGTTTTGCAAATTTAAGAAATACAGGGTGCCAGGTGCGGCCCATTACAATAATATAGGGATGTGATGTGTTCTACGGGGTATTTAAAAGGTTATAACCAATTTTTCATAAAAATCGCAACAAGTTCAATACCCTATGGCGTGCCGTTTTGGTATTTAATAACTTCGTTTTAAAAACAAAAACAAAAATATCTCTTCTTCCAAAAATGTTTATTCCCTAATTATTCTGTTATGAATTAAAATTATGTTTTTCATAATAATAATACAGGAATTTCCATTATGAAAAACATAATATAAATTGCCGATTTAAAATTATGAAATACATAATAAAAATTCATGAATTAAAATTATGAAAAACATAAATTATGAAATACATAATAAAAATTCATGAATTAAAATTATGAAAAACATAATAGAAATTCAATTTCCATTATGT
>CAJUYI010006343.1:0-13915 GCA_910591695.1 Galerucella pusilla
ATGGTGGACCTACAATCCTAAAAATAATTTCCAAGCGTTTTTCGACGACATTTTTGTCGACGGCCGTTCTTAGTTGGCCACCCGGTACATTGAATAAAATATAATTAAAAATTCCACAAGACATAATAAAAAAATGTACATAAACAATGAAGAAAAAATATATTCTTACCAGTACTATCCATTTGATTGAGAAGTTGCGTAACTATGGCGTCTAATCCTTCTCGTCCCCACGCATAATCTCCCGGATTCCCCAAAAACAACTGCATATTTCCTGCCGTTCCCCAATTTACACCGACGCCCAAGTTGATAATGAAATCTTGCAATAAATTTTCGAAGGGAACGTGTTGCCTTAAATTCGAAGAAGCTATTCTTGTGAGTGTTCTGTAAACCATAAATATCGATAAAGACGCTAAGAATTACTGCTCAGAATGCAGAGATACTTGGTATATTGGTACTTCATAAATAAAGAGCTATAGAGAATAAAAAAAGATATTTATTGAAAAAATGTTTTACTTCAACAACATTGAGAAATCATAGATGTTATTTCATCTAATTTCACAAAAAATGCCGATCAGATTACATTGCAAATAGTACTACTGGAAAGAAGAAAAAATCTTTGAATATTTCAGTTAGTTACAAATTAAAGTTCAGAGCATGGGATAATAGTAATTAAAGAAATAAACCACTCCACAAATGTTCGGGAAGTTCACAAATATTGGATTTATGTTGAAAATTTTAGCCAAGGACTTGTCTGTAATATACAGGCTGTTTCACGACAAGCTTACACTATCTGTATCTGTAGAGAAGGGAGGGTGAGTGTAGGCTCACAGCACTTAGGTCACATGTGACCCATTGTACATCCTCCCGACGAGTTGTCCTCCCTTCCTTCCCAGAAAAGTGGACAGATCTCCTTGAAGTGCTGATTTCGTAGATACCACATATATACTTGGGGTCTAAATTAAATATTTACAGAGATACAGGGTGTTGAAAATCACCTATTTTTCAACTTTAGGTCAATGTTTTGCAATGCTGAATATTTGGCAAAACGGCTTACATCTCCCTAACCTAACTTTTCAAGGGCTACTCGATGGTGCTATAAAAAATTTAATACAGGATGGTCAAAAAAAAATCAGAATGTGGCAAATTTTTGACCACCCTATATTAATTTTTCTTTAGCAGCATCGAGTAGCCCTTGAAAAGTAAGGATCGAGAGATGTAAGCC
Source organism: Galerucella pusilla (assembly GCA_910591695.1). Taxonomy (NCBI): domain Eukaryota; kingdom Metazoa; phylum Arthropoda; class Insecta; order Coleoptera; family Chrysomelidae; genus Galerucella; species Galerucella pusilla. Next base: position 1,223 of record CAJUYI010006343.1, read on the forward strand.
GTTTTGCAAAATATTCACAAAACATTGACCTACAGTTGAAAAATAGGTGATTTTTAACACCCTGTATCTCTGTAAATATTTAATTTAGACCCCAAGTATGTGGTATCTACGAAATCTGCATTTCAAGAATTGAAAATTACGAAAACATATAGGGGGTTCCATTTGAAAAATATCAACTTTGATACGCCACACTTTATTGGAACACCCTGTATATTTCAAAATATTTTCAAATTATAGTTCAAGTTGGAGTTAAATTTGTGGTATAAAAAGATTTTTCACAAAATTCATATTTTCTTCGATATTTGTCCGGTCCCGGACTTTTGCCAAACTCTGTATATTGGAGATACTCACGCGATTTCAAATGAAAATCGGCATGGATGGAGAACAAGTTATGGCGAATTTATGGAAAATAGTTCCAGTAATACTGAAACTGAACAATAACTTTGGTATTCTAAATGTAATTCCCTGTGTAATATCAACTTTTCGGATTCTACATTTCACTTTGTGTAGTATACCCTATATCTAAAATTCATACTTGTGGAGATATTAATTTTTTTCATAATGAAAATTCTATGAGAACCCCAAAACCAAACAAAAATATTTTTTTGGGTTGATAGGTGGCACCTTCAAGGTCAATGGTGACATGTCAAAAACTTCTGTTTTGCATACAGGATTGTAAAAAAAATTACGAAAAGTTCAAGTTTAGACATGTTTTTTAAATGAAATTGAAATGAAACAACAATATTTTTATTATTTTACTAAAATACCAGAGTCGATAATTTTTAAAATAATAAATATAAAAAAATAATAGTAGGATGAAAGCCATTGGAAAAGATAACAAAAATGAAAGAAAAAATAATTTACGGGCGTTCTTAGGTCGGAAAGTGGAAGAAGGGTTGAGTTTTTGAGGGAAAAAAACGGTTTATCTTGATTTCCGGCAAAACTACAAGTCCTATGGAAAAAAGTTAAATGGCAAAGTTGTTGGTAATAAAAACATCTACAACTGTTGTATTTAAACTTTTTTCACATAACCTCAAAATTGATGTGAAAAATTCAAGTAACCAAGATTTCTATTTTATTTATTTTTATCTTTCACAGAAAAATTTTGTTCACGAAATTTGGTGGAAACTTACCTTTTCATGTCCCAAACACACTGTAATTTATTTGATTTGAAATATTCATTTTTTCACCTTATTTTGACTCAATATCGAAAAAGCACCCCAATTTTCAATCAAAATATCATCTTTTTTGACAGTTAGTTGGCACTATTGTTCGTTGAAATTTCTACTTTTTGATAGTGTAAAAAAATATATTTTACTATGGTAAATGTTCTAAGAAAATGTAAATTACGAAAATAACTCGTATTCGAAAATTTTTCAACCAGAGGCATCCAGTAAACATCGTTTCAAAACGAAAGCTTATTCTTGTTTAAATTGTTGTTGAGTGGAATGACCTATCTGAATGGAGATTATTCTGTTTAACAATTTTTTGATAAGATAGATATAGGTATCATAGTAGCTATTTTCAACAACCACTATGCTTTTCTACACAAATTTTTATACGCTAAGCAGACCTTTTCTTAATTCTTTTGATAACCATTGGAAAAGTAATGCGAAAAGTACACGCTATGGCACTTTTCCGCACTGAAATGTCAAACAAAGCTACCTATGACCAGTCAACTTTTTTTGACAATTCAACCTATTAGTGAATTTCTTATTAGTGTACAATTTTAAACCAAAAGTAAGTAAAATATTTATTTTATTATTTATTTTAATTTATCAATCATAAAAACATTAACCTAATAAGGATTATTCTAGGATTCCAGATATTATCGAAAAGGCTCGAACTGTAACCGAAAATTTGTTACCTGAGGTTCAAATTTTTTAATTAATTATACATTCAACTGATTTTTCTATTTATATTCATATTGTAAGTTCTTTCGGTTTAAATAAAATAACTATATATTACTGTATTTATATCATTAATAAATGTGGTAATTCCAATAACTAAGTATAGAGGAATTACATTACTATGTACTGCCATGAAAATATTTGAACAAATAATAGACAAAAGATTAGACTATATTAGAAAATACGTTGGATGAGTCACAAAGTGGCTTTAGGAAGGGCAGAAGTACACAGGATCATATTTTTTCTATAAAGCAAATAACGGAAAAAGCCTGGCAAGAAAATAAAAAGATATATCTAGCATTTATTGACTTAGAAAAAGCATTTGATAAAACACCAAGAAGAAAGTTATGGAAGATTCTCAAAAAACGCGGAGTTAGTAATAAGCTCATAAAATTAATTCCAATGATATACAGTAATAATACTAACTCAGTTATAACCAAGTGTGATGCCTTTTGGCCGAAATATTATTTATTAATTATTTAAATTATCATTATGGTATTATTATGATTAAAGACATAAATTCCCTTGAATCTAACGTCGATATAGCATGAATCGTTTACATATATGAAAACGGAAAGGTCTCACGTATGATGTCAAGTTCAGAGTGTGTAAACAGAATTGTTTATGTTTACAAAACGGTGAACTTGACTTGTCGTATAAATATATGTTAAACGAAAGTGTTTTAACATTCATTCTAATTCATTCCAATTCATTCTGATTCATTCTAAATTATTCTAAATGTAGTCTATTCATCGTAATCCTTTTTAATTAAGATCCTAATTAGTACTAGTAATAAGTGAGTTAATGTATCATAGTAAATTAAGGTAATAAAGAGAACATGTCCCAGTGATTCCAGTAGTTGTTTTATTCCTGTGAGATGACACACCAAGTGACCGGCAACACCACCTAGTCAGAGGCCCTTCCACACTTCTAATGCACCAAGTATCCATAGTAGGATACACACATTACATGGCGATCCTGCAAACAATTGGAATTCTGTGAAAATGGGTGGTAAGTCAACGAAGCAAGAGGTCCAGGAAAATGGTGTGGTCAACAGCAATTTCATAGTCCAGGAAGAGAAAATGGAAGCAGATCTGGAGGTGAAGACTCTCATGTATATCATTGTGGTTGTTTTAGTGCTACAATTCGCATGGTCCATATATAAGAACTATAGAAGACAACTGAAGAGGAACATAAGAAGAAACCTACAGCAAAGCACACTGAACCTTTAAGATGGTGAGAATTTTTTTTGTAAACTTTAAGGATATATTCTGTTTTGTCGTTGTTGCGTTAGCATTTGATATTTTTTTTTAATTTTCCTTTTGTTGAGAATGAATCATTTAATTTTAAATGTCCTCGAGTGATGGAAATGCAGTAACGTGGGAAGAATTTGAGATTAGATTGAATTTAATTCTAGAAGATATACGTAAGAATAGTAAGCGAGTGTTAAAAAAGGAGGTTCCTAAAAGTTCAGAAAGTCACATAGATATAATAAATAAGTTGTGTGATTCATTTAATAATTTCTCTAAGTTAATAAATAAGAATTGGTATAAATTAGACGAGGATCAGCAGAATACATGCATTTTATATTTTGACAAAATCAGAGATAAGGTAGAGAAAGCATTTCAAGTGTTAGATTGTCGGTATAAAATTCCGTCTCAATTAATTACGCGTAATAATTTAATTAGTAAAGAGGTATTAGAAGCAACAAGCAAAGATAAAATGGCATTAAGTATGAATGATTTTTTCAATTTAGCTGGTAAGATATTACCAAACGAGTTTAATGGAGATACAAGCAAACTACAGTCTTTTGTAGATGCGGTTAGCTTACTTCAAGTATACGCAGCAGAGCATGAGAGAAATGCTGTGTTATTCGTGAAAACAAGACTGACTGGAAAAGCCAGGGTTTTGATTACTACTGAGAATTCTCTGAGAGAAATAGTCGATACACTTAAGAAAGGACTCAGAGGAGACAGCACTAGTTTGATAAGTGCTAAACTAAGTAAACTAAGGCAAAATAATAAAGATCTCGTCGGATATGCTTCCGAAATGGAGAAACTGACCGAAAGTTTACAAGCCGCGTATTTGGCAGAAGGAATGCCAGTACACTTAGCAACAAAGTATACTACAGAAGCAGCAGTAAAATCATTGTTAGACAACGCAGCTTCAGAACGGATAAAAACCGTTATAGCAGCTGGAAATTTTACGACACCACAAGAGGTGATGACTAAACTGGTTTCCATCAATGTGGGAAACAATCAGTCAACAGAGAGTGTTCTGCATTATAAGGCAGATAGGAATAAGTTTTGGTCGGGAAATAGGTATTTTCCTCAGCGAAGAAATTCTTATGCTAATCATAATGGAGAAAATAACTTTCATAGGAAAGGTAACTATGACAATAATAGGAGATTTCAGGAGAATCAAGGAGAAAGGAGATTCAAGGGATATAAAGGTAGTTCAAACGAGTATAGAGAAAGACCTACCAATAGGTTCAACAATAATTATAGGAATGTAAGAATGTGTGAAAGTGAAGAAAGTAGAGAGGAAGACGAACAAAAAGAATTGGGGTTTTGAAAAAGAAAGGTGAAAAATCCAAAATTTTAAACAACTTGCTTAACAATAATCGTTATATTTATAACTTTGATTTAACTCTTTCAAACTTTGTGCAAATTAAAACTGACATATCGGATAATATAGATACTTTTATATTAGATACAGGTGCAGATATATCGTTATTAAAAATTTCAGATAATTTTCCACATCACTTAATAAAAACAACACAAATCTTAAACATTAAAGGAATAACTCAGGGAGAAATTAAAACCTTGGGTACAATAGAAACTTTTCTTTTTATTAAGGGTGTAGCATTTAGACATTGTTTTCATGTAGTGAAAGAGGAATTTCCCATACCTACGAATGGAATTCTAGGTAGGGATTTCATAAGAAATTATAATTGTATTTTAGATTATTCAGAATTAAAATTATACATAGATTGCAAATCCAGGAATAGAGTAACATTAGAAATTTTTGATAATCCTGAATACGATACTATAGCAATACCGCCTAGATGTGAAGTCTATCGGTTGGTAGAAAGTTTCAAAAATTTAAGACAGGATAAAGTTGTCGAGCAACAAGAATTATTACCAGGAATATTTATAGCAAGATCTATTATATCAAAAACTAATCCTTATGTCAGAATTTTAAATACAAATTATGAAAGCAAGTCGATAAATACAAATAACATTAAAATATTGGATTTAAATTTATTTCATGTATATGCTGTGACGAATGAAAGTAAGAATAGGATGAAAGAATTAAGAAAAACATTGAATTTAGAGGTACCAGAATACGTTAGGGATAAGCTAATAAATATTTGTGAGAATTTTTCAGATATTTTTGCTTTAAAAAATGAAATTTTAACGCATAATAATTTTTATGAGCAAAAGCTATTGGTAAAGGATGATACTCCAGTATATATTAAAAATTATCGCACGCCACATTCTCAATCTTCAGAACTTAACGATCAGGTCCAAAAGTTATTAGATCAAGGTATAATTGAATCTTCAATCTCAGATTATAACAGTCCAGTTTTACTTGTTCCCAAGAAGGCAATCAATGGAGAGAAATCTTGGAGACTTTGCATAGATTTCAGGCAATTAAATGAGAAAATAGTCACAGATAAATTTCCATTACCCAGAATAGATTCGATCTTAGATCAGCTAGGGAGGTCGAAATGGTTTTCAGTCATAGATCTTATGTCAGGTTTTCATCAAATTCCCTTAGAACCGTCTTCAAGGAAATATACATCTTTTAGCACAGAAAAAGGTTCCTTTCAGTATACAAGATTACCATTTGGTTTAAATATAAGTCCAAATAGTTTTTCAAGGATGATGTCTATAGCATTTTCAGGATTAACTCCAGAAAAAGCATTTCTTTATATGGATGATATAGTTGTAATAGGGATGTCAGAAAATCATCATTTAAGTAATCTCGAAAGGGTGTTTAGCACATGTCGGAAATTCAACCTTAAATTAAATCCACAAAAATGTCAATTCTTCAGACGAGAAGTAACATATTTAGGACACAATTTGTCTAGTGAAGGGGTTCTACCCGACAAGGCAAAATATTCAGTCATTGAGCAGTATCCAGTTCCCAAAAATTCAGAAGAATCTAAAAGGTTCGTAGCATTCTGTAACTATTACAGACGTTTCATTCCCAATTTCGCTGAAATATGCATACCTCTCAATAAATTATCTAGGAAAAATGTAAAATTCGAGTGGTCAGAAGACTGCGAAAAATCATTCCAAATACTAAAATCGGCATTAATTCAGCCGCCTATTCTAAAATATCCAGACTTCAATAAAAAATTTATATTGACAACAGATGCTTCAAACATTGCGTGTTCTGCAATACTTAGCCAGGAATACGAAGGTATAGATCTACCTATAGCTTATGCATCGCGAAGTTTTAAGAAAAGCGAATTAAATAAACCTATAATCATGAAAGAATTGTTAGCTATCCATTGGGGAATTAATCATTTTAAGTGTTATTTATATGGCTCTCCACATTTTATTGTGAAAACGGATCATAAGCCGTTAACACATATTTTTTCGATGACAGAACCAACTTCGAAACTTACAAGGATTAGACTAGACCTAGAAGAATACAACTTCGAAATACAATATTTGAAAGGAAATTCAAATTATGCGGACAGCATTTCAAGGATATCCGTGAATGAATTAGAAGACTTGTACATTGACAATGCTCACGTTTTAGCAATAACGAGGTCAAAAACTCGTCAGAATAAAGCTCAGCCTACAAGAGAAGATATAATAGTTTCCACAGAAATAAAGAAAGATATTCGCAAGCCAGCAGTATATAAAGTACTGAATAATTTAGAGGCGCATAAATTACCAATTCTGCAATTTGAAAATAACCGTGTTTCGTTAAGGATGAACATACGGATCAAAAACAGGATGAAATTTAGCCAAGCCTTACTTAATACCGATATAATTAACTTTGATTTAGGTCAAACGTTAGTTCAGCTTGATAAGCTAGCGGTAAAAAATGGAATAAAAAGGATGAAAATTTATATGAATGATATTATTTTCACACAGTGCACTATAAAAGAGTTTATGGAAAAAGGAAACAATACGTTAAAAAACGTACAAATATGTATTTGCGATATACCTAAGATGGTGGAAGAAGAAAAAGAAAAGCAACAGATTTTAGAAACTTATCATAATGATCCTTTATTTGGAGGTCATGTAGGAAATAACAGGCTATTGAAAAAATTAAGAGCGAATTTTAGATGGAAAAACATGGAAAAAGATGTGAGAAAATATATTAAGCAATGTCACAAGTGCCAAGTCAATAAAGCGAAAAATAATCACAAAGAAGAATTTGTATTAACGGATACAGCAGCAAAACCATGGGATATAACATATATAGATACGGTCGGTCCTTTTCCACAAAGTGAAAATGGTAACCGTTATTGCATCACAATGTTATGTGAATTAACGAAATATGCAGTAATAATTCCAGTTAAAAACAAAGAAGCGAACACGATAGCTCGTGGAATTTTTGAAAATTTCATACCAAATTACGGTCTGATGAAACAGATTAGGACAGATTTAGGCACAGAATATAAAAATGAAATATTCAATGCTTTAACCAAAATGTTAAATATTAGTCATAAGTATTCAACAGCATATCATCATCAATCTATAGGAGGTTGTGAGAAATTACATAGAACGCTTAATGAGTATGTGAGACATTTTATAAATGAAAGTAAGGATGACTGGGATGAATGGTGCAAATTATTTGCTTATTGTTATAATACGACTCCAAGCTCTTATCATGGTTATACGCCATTTGAATTATTGTTCGGGAGACGTGCTAACTTACCCGAGAATCTCACGAACGACATTGAGCCATGCTATAATATTGATGAATATCAGAATGAGTTAAAATATAAACTGCAGGTAGCTCATCAGAGAGCAGAGAAATATTTAACCAAGTATAAACTTAGTAGACAAAGTCAAAATAGTAAGGTAGCTAATCCAGTTGATTTTAAAATAGGGGATTCAGTTTTAGTAAAGAGGGAAGATAGAACCAAATTCGAATCTCAATATATAGGTCCATTTACAGTCACAGAGGTGAGTGAGGTTAACTGTAAAGTCAAATTAGAATCAGGTGTGATAAAAGAAATACACAAAAACAGAATCCATCCTTATTGTAAAATGAATTAAAAAAAAATGTAAAGTGGTATCGAAGTGCGGTTGTGTTTACAAACAATTACGAATAGGTCACAACAAACATTAAGTGATTATAAATAAACAAGATAAACAATTAAGTTATCATAAACAAAAACATTAAGTGATTATAAATAAACAAGACAAACAGTTAAGTTATCGTGAACAATTTTTGGACGTACATTAGATTATAAATATATGTTACCATTGGTTAATGAGATTATTTAATAACCATCTATTTTTAGGATAATTGTAAATTTATTTATTGGGGGAAGGAAGCTCGACGGAATTTAGTCTTTTTGTAAAAGGGGAAGGTGTGATGCCTTTTGGCCGAAATATTATTTATTAATTATTTAAATTATCATTATGGTATTATTATGATTAAAGACATAAATTCCCTTGAATCTAACGTCGATATAGCATGAATCGTTTACATATATGAAAACGGAAAGGTCTCACGTATGATGTCAAGTTCAGAGTGTGTAAACAGAATTGTTTATGTTTACAAAACGGTGAACTTGACTCGTCGTATAAATATATGTTAAACGAAAGTGTTTTAACATTCATTCTAATTCATTCTAATTCATTCTGATTCATTCTAAATTATTCTAAATGTAGTCTATTCATCGTAATCCTTTTTAATTAAGATCCTAATTAGTACTAGTAATAAGTGAGTTAATGTATCATAGTAAAGTAAGGTAATAAAGAGAACATGTCCCAGTGATTCCAGTAGTTGTTTTATTCCTGTGAGATGACACACCAAGTGACCGGCAACACCACCTACTCAGAGGCCCTTCCACACTTCTAATGCACCAAGTATCCATAGTAGGATACACACATTACACAAGAATCTACAATCGACAAGATTTAAAACCACTGAAGGACTAAGACAAGGAGGCAGTTTAAGCCCAACATTATTCATTATGTATTTGGACGAAATAATAAAGAAATGTAAGAAGGAAAACAAAAAATTTAACATAGGACACATGGATCTTAACAAGGTAGAAGTTTCAGAAGGGGAAACTAAAGAAGATCTGAAACACAATATTGAAACATGGAATATTATCTTGAAAGAAAACGGGATGGTTATGAATAAAAACAAAACAAAAGTTATGGTTATAGGAGAAGGGAAAGAAGAAATAGATATAGAAATAGAAGGACAAGCTATAAAACAAGTAACAACATTTCAATACTTGGGAATAACAATCGATCAAAATGGAACACAAGAAGCAGAAATCAATAAAAGAATAGAAAAAACAATGAAACTCTACTATACGATGGACAAAAAATTCATAAACAATAAAGGTATATCGACCAATACCAAGATAAAAATATTTAAAGCAATATTCAGGCCAATATTAACTTATGGATGTGAAACGTGGGTGCTAAACCAAACACAGAAAAGTAGAATACAGGCAGTTGAAATGAAATACTCAAGAAGAGTCCGAGGCGTTACAAAAAAAGACAAAATTAGGAATACAGATATAAGAAGTCATCTAAAAATAGAGTCAATCCTAGAATTTATAGAATACAGACAACTGGGATGGTGGGGGCATTTACAAAGGATGGAAAACACAAGACAGACTAAAAGAATATGGAAAGCAAAAATACTTAAAAATAAAAGAAAAGGAAGACCTAGACAAACATGGAATAAAATTATTTCAGAAATATTGAAAAATAAAGGGAAAACATGGACAGAAGCAAAAAAAGATGGCGAAAAACCGAAAAAATTGGAAAAGCATTTAGTTTAGTACAGACACATACCCTGACACCAATTATTTGGTATATAGGGTCCCGATTATTCCGATATTCAGTCTACCTATGGGATTTTAGCAGTTGGTTTTTTGAAGAAATGGTCCAAAACAAAAATGAAATTAGCAAAGGAACTTAATAGAAGAGTTTTCCTTTTAAAATGTAGACAAGATGGTGTTTTACCAAAACACATTATTAACTCCACACTCCCAGTAGAGAATTTGATTTATAGGCAGGATTCACACACACACGTAACAAGAAGGTTTATTAACAGGTTAGGATACAAATTGTTAAATGTTGAAATTGGTATTAATCATAATTTAATCGTTACCCTGGAGGGCATTCTCTCTAAATTGAAATCAGATATAATCAATAGTACTAATGAATTCATTTGTAACAATTTCATTCAAAAACAAATGAGACATTATAATAGATCCTTCCATAGTATTAAAAATAATAATATTAAAAAATTCAATAATTTAAAAACTGAGTGGTATGGTACTTCTCTCAAAGCCAAGTCTTCTTGGATTAAAAATCTTTCAAATGTTACTATCCCCCCTAATGTTGAAAAATTTCTTTCTTTAGGTCCAAAATTCAGTGTTGAACCAAAATTAGGTTTTGATATTCCTATAAAATCCATCCTCTCCGATATTGATTATATTTCCTCATTAATTCCTAATGTAGAAAACAGAAATTTAGCAGTTGCTAAATGCATAAATATCATCACTAATCATGCATATAGTAATGATAGTCATCCTTCAATTTTTCAAAAATTGTTATCAGAAACAAAAAATTTCCTTAAATCACATCCCGAGTTAATTGTTACTAAATCAGACAAAGGTAATGTAACGGTAGTTATGTTAAAAGATGATTATTTAAAGTTATCCCAAGATATAATTGATAATGACTCTTCCTATGTTTCTCTCCCAAAAGATCCTAGTAATGGAATTCAAACAAAATCAAATGCTTTAGTTAAGAGATTATATAATAAGAGACAAATTGATGAAATAACTAGAAAAAAATTAACATCTTATAGTTCTGTAATAGCAAAATTTTACACTCTTCCAAAAATTCATAAACCGTTCCTTAACTATGAGACCCATAGTTGCATCCATTAACTCTCCAACTGAGCTTATTGCTACTTTTCTCACCAATATATTGACAAAAGCATATAATGCTGATAATGAATATTTCATTAAGGACTCTTTTCAAGTGTTTGAACTATTTAACAGGAAGGTTCTTCCTCAGGACTATGTTTTGGTCAGTCTGGATGTGGTTTCACTTTTTAGTAATGTTTATTTAGATACAGTCATACGGTCAATACACAAACATTGGTCTTCAATCAGTGTCGAATGTAATATTGACTATGATATGTTCATTGAATTGATTGAGTTCCTTTTCAGTTCCACTTGTTTCTCTTTTAATAATAAATATTATAAACAAATATTTGGTACTCCTATGGGAGCTAGCGTTTCTCCTATATTAGCTTGCTATGTTATGGATGATTTGTTGGATGTGGTCCTTCCTGTACTTCCTTTTAACGTCCCTTTCATCAAGAAATATGTCGATGATATTATTCTTGCTTGTCCCAAAGATTCCACTGATGATCTCCTTTTTATTTTCAATAGTTATGATCCCTATATCCAGTTCACTCTTGAAATGGAAAACTCTAATATGGCCGTACCCTTTCTTGATACTCTTTTTACCAGGTCACCTGATAATGTGATAATAATTGATTGGTATAGAAAAGTAAGTAGCTCTGGGAGATATCTCAACTACAATTCTTACCATAAATTTAGCATAAAGGTGAATTTGGTTAAACAAATGGCATCCAGAGTTATGAGTCTTTCTGACCCCATTTTCAAAGATAAGAATCGTGATATACTTTTCAATTTGTTCCTTGATAATTCCTATCCCAAATCCTTATTAAGAGAGATCATTTTCAATACATCATCTGTTTTAGCAGATAATCCATCACTTCCAATAGTTGAAGCAGGTGTAACTGATCAGAATGCTTTCTCTATCTCTGAAATAGTTCCCTTTTCTTTTTCTACAGTCTCTTTACCGTACATAAGGGAAGTTACTCCCAGACTTACTAAGATTTTTTCACAATACTTAGACAATATTAAATTTGCTTGTAAGAGTTCCTTAGTGTTGAAATCTATATATAATCCTTTAAAAGACAAAATACCTATCTCTGATAATAGTAACATAGTATATAAGCTTTGTTGCAAAGACTGCAACTCTACATACATTGGCCAAACCTCTCAGAAATTGTCCTGTCGTGTATCACTCCATAAGAGTGATATAAGACTTCATCCCGAAAGATGTTCTCTTGCTAATCATGTTTCCTCTTTAGACCACAGAATTGATTTTGAAGGGATTAAGATCCTATCAAAAGAAAATAATTACAATAAAAGATTATTCTTAGAAATGTCTTATGTATTTCAAGAGGATGACCGGATTAATAAGAAAACAGACATTCAAAACTTAAGTAATCTTTATTCCCTCCTTTTAACCTTAGATAAACATAATTTTCATAAACATTCAAATAATAATTACAATAATTTTTAATAAACTTTGGTACCTCCCCCGTATTCTAATATATTTTCAAATGGTTTTTGATAAAGTCGTAACTTCTTCTTCTTTTTACTGTATCTCGTATAAAAGAAGATCTATTATTAACCTATTTTCGATAATTAGTCGAATTCCACGTGTTTGTGTGGATTCTCACTTTGTTTTAAAATGAATTTTTATATTTTAACTTTTTAATTATT
>CAJUYI010006344.1:0-13915 GCA_910591695.1 Galerucella pusilla
ACTCCTAATAAAACAATATACTATTTTCTGACAAGAATGACAGTAAAGGTCAGTTGAAAAAGTAATTAGAAGAATAGAGTTACAACTAACTAGAAATGCTACAAAAATCTAATCGAAAATGGACATACACAATTAAACGAATATCAGCAAAAATAAAAAATATAGCTGACATTTCACATAACTAGTGACAGAATAACAGAAATGAAATGGTTGATAAAAAACATGCAAAAATATTGTCAGAAAAAACCACTTTTTGTTGGCCACACTGACCTTAAACTGAACTTCTCTATTCTTAAAATATATGTCATTGATTATAATAAGTATTGAGGTTAAGTATAAAATAACATTCAACTAATATAAGTAATGAGTGAAAACTAACATTATGTCGTCACACGCGCTCGGGTTTGTTCGGGAGTTGTCGGCGTGCCTTCGGTACTGAATTCAGAAATTTATTTTGATATATCTTTTGAATAATAGCGAAAAAAGAAGTTTTGTTATATAACTTATATAATATGATCTTTCCATTTATCACAAGAGAAAATTCAAAAACCCAATTCTTCTTTTCTAACTGAAACGATTCAAAACCAAAATACTTTAAAAACTTCGAACACGCTTCCTCCATTCTTCCTTGTGACCTTGACAACACTTCCCTCATGTCCACTCCATCTTCACCGATAATATCTGTTTACTACATGTCATTAAGACTGATAGTGTTATCCTTACGGCTTCATGTCGAATTGAATGTTTACATTTTAGGTTTCTGACCAAGGCTTGATTTGGAATACTGATTTAGTAGAAGCATTGGAGCTCCAAAATCTGTTTATCAACGCTTTGCAAGCTATATATGCAATGGAACAGCGGAAAGAATCGAGAGGTGCTCATGCTAGAGATGATTATCCGGTAAGAATGTTCAAACATAAAATAAAACTTTTCTTTATAATCGGAATATGGAAGTATAAAAATAGTTTGTTGAAAAACAAGTGGTTAAATAGTATTTTTTTTGTATAAGCTTCCACCATTCAGCCTGTTGCAATCGTATTATAAAGCCCAGAAAAAAAATGCGCTTTCTTTAAAAAAATTCCAGAAAATTATCAAAAGAGGTTCAGATTAAATAGGTTCGTTATTTCTCTGGTGGACTTCACCTACGCCAGCGAGTCACTCAGAATACTTCCATCTGAACTTCCATCTGAACTTCATCTGAAGTCCACCAGAGAAATAACGAACCTATTTCGCGCGATGATTGATATTTTATATCATTGGGCCATAGGAACGTGCTCTGCGATCTCTTTCAAACACCCGCGCTACATACTTCTCCCCCATGACGGCCTAAAACTAAAGTTGGGTACAGAAAGAATTCGCGAGCTGTTCGACAACAGCTCCCGAATGAAACCCGAGCAGCTCCCAAACACATCGTCCACACAAGAAGAGTTTCAGTTCTGTGTTTAGTTCGGTCCAGTTCGTTGAAAAGTTCGAACTAGAACTGCACTTTCATAAAAATTGAAATAATTAAATTTGAAATATGTCATCGCTGGAAAGCGACGAAGAAAGCGATCTCATCATTGCTTGTGCAGCATACTTTTTAATAAAAAAAGAAACGTAATACTAGGCGGTGGTGACAAAGAAGTTTATTTAAAAAACTACTATAATAATAATATTTCTGTATTAAAACCTTTAAAAACAGCGCCTATATTATGATACCGAACAGTCAACGTCCACACACATACCGTGTTCGCAAACGAACTCTTTGAAAGTACCGATTCGACTCGGAACCCCAAACGAACTGCCGAGCTGCTCTAGAATTGTTCGCGAACAGGCGTATACACCAAATCTGTACCCAGCTTAAGCCGTGATATTTCGCTGTATTTAGTCCAGCGCAGCGTCGCATAATGTACGGTGGATTCATCTAATTTATTCGCGAATTATTAATGAAAACAAAACAAATTAGATTTTTAACAATTTTACCTCAAGCATTAAATATTTGTCATATGGAGCATTCAATAAAAACTTCCTTCCTTGCAAATGTATTAGATCTCTTAGGTTTGTTTCCAAACGATTTATTTTCGTTTAAAAAATGCTAAAAAACTGAATGCAGTCTTAGATCCTAGCTTTGCTAGTGTCTGTCGTTCTATTGCTAACAATACCCTTGTGTCCTTTCCACCCTATTGTAGTTCTCCAGGGTTGAGAGTTTTTGAAGGCAGTTCCAGACCAGCCTAGATCTGATCTGGGGACTAGGGTATGAAGATCTTTTGGCGTATTTACTCCCTTTCGATGTTCATTTGCAAAACGTGTCTATAGGTCTATAGCGTGCACCTGTTTCTAGTAGGTACAGTGGATAGATCGAGACGTGAACGGTCAGAAGCACCGCCCACGAAATGCGCACGAAATTCGATAGTGTTAGACCTCAGAAATAATTCTTTAATGTTGTTTCGAGCGATACACATCTTGGTACAGTGCCGGATTGAGTTAGTTCAGTTAGTAAGTGATGGAGTTTAAAAGTAAACTAAATAAACACAGTTTGAACAGTCAAACTCGTGAAGTGGTCGCTAATGTATTTAAATATATGGAGGAAGAAAAATCTACAGGAGTGCTAAAAATGTCTCTCGATAAGTTGTATGAACGAGTTATTGCTGCAACGGGTGTGTCTTCGAAGAATTGTGAATGAAAAAAAGGAAATAGATGCTGGTTCCAAAGCATCCTTCACATCTCCAAAAAAAAAACTAAAAAGAGGAAGAATTTTATGACCGACTTAGTCGATGCAGATAAAGGTGTACTACGTAGAATAATTGTAAATAATTTTACAGTTGAGAAAATTGTGCCTACATTGCCGAATATTTTGAAAAAATTAAAAAAGGTAGAACGTGTCGCGGGACACACGGTAGGAACTTTAGTTCCTTTTAAGCAAAAGTTATGTAATACATCTGACGTTATAGATAAACAATTTGCATATTCTTTGGTGTTTGAGTAGTAAGCACACCAGACTCTCACGCGGTAGACCCGGGTTCGATTCCCCGCGAGGAATTTTTTTTTATTGTTAATTTTATTTTTAAATAATCATTCTGCTTGATATTAATAACGACAACAGGTAGACGTTTGAAATATTTAGCGGAATATTCATTATTATAGATAATGGTACGGTACCCTCCATGAGGGAGTCCGACTGGCAACATCTACTTATAACAGCATCGTATATTTAAAAAAGGAAACCGTAGCATTATACAAATTGGACATTCAAGAACTGTACGTTTACCACAAAATTAGTGGAAACATAAAATTTAATTTCGAAAAGTAAATGTGCTAGACCCCTTAATCGCGCAAAAAAAATTATGGAAATAATAGTAAAAATGTATCCGAACAAATTCAAGTGGATCACTAGCACTGCGAATACCAGCTTTGCATAGCATTTCAATATAGCATCGGTGGTTCAGAGTTCAGTGGTTAGAATGCTCGCATTGCACGCGGGCGGCCCGGGTTCGAATCCGAGCAGGAGTATATTTATTATTATGAATCGCTGCTTCGTAAACGAGAGAGAGACTGAGGAGGCACAAGCACGCAAAAGCAAGGCACATAACGAAGCAATGTAACATAACGTAGCGTAACGTAGCGCGTAACGGTCAGATCTTTTGCGTCGCGACCCCTGGTCGCTCAAACATAACCTGGCGTAAAGAACTAAAGTTCCAAAAAACAGGATATAGAGGAGGAACATATTCTCTTCGGAAAGTAGTGAAATCAATGGGCTTTCGTTGGAGAAAAACAAAAACCAACAGAAAAATTTTAATGGAAAAGCACGATATTCGTCAATTAAGACTGTCTTATTTACGTGCCATTAAAAGTTATAGAAATGAAAAAAGATCGATTGTATATATATGGATGAAACATAAATTCACAGTACTCATACCGTGGGTACTTGTTGGAATGACAATTCCAATGAAGGACCAACAAGACCCATATCAATATTAGATTAGGAAGTACCTTCTTCAACCATTATGTAATTAGTAGATGGTTTGGGTTCTTTAGAATAATTATTATAGCTATCTGTGACAATGAAATAAAACTATAGGATTTACCTATTAAGAAAGTTTATTCAGATTAAATTTTACCTATCGAACATTTTAAATACGTATTTAGTACAAATAATTTAATAGTATTGCAAATTTTAGACAAATGAAAGAAAACATTTAGAATACAAAATAAATCACAAATTAGTTCCAATAAGTAAATCTCTGCATTCACCCCTCAGTCCGCATCATCGTATGTTTGCCTTTCTGTTTTCCGAATACTTTCTCTGTTTAACACTGACTGTGGCTTCGCGCATCTCGAAGTTCTTCCACCGTTCACGTCTCGATCTGTCCGCTGTACCACAGAGTACTCTGTCTGTACTCTGTGGCTGTACCTTTGACTCCCGCTCCTGTTTCTATATCAGCTTTAAATCCCTGTATGTAATACAGCAACGTTCCTTCGTGGCTGCATTTATATTCATAGTACTTACAATTCTACTTATTTCCTATATGTTTTACCAAAATGCGTCATGTCTGAAGTTGATATAGGCATTCTTAAAATGTTTTAAGACTATGTAGTTGCTTGTTATTGCTGTTGTACTATGGAGAATGCAGAAAAATGTGACAATCCTTGGTTTTGAGTATTAATAATTGAAAGACAATAGTTTTTCAACTATTGGTAACTTCATCATACGATCAGTAGTGGTTTTATTTGCAAAATTCAAAGTTTTACTTATTTATTGCAGGGTGCCTACTGTTGTTTTGGTAAATATTGAGGAAAGTGGTTAATTCATTTCAAAACAATTTTGAATCTGGTGATTAGTTAAAAAATCATATTTTTACAGGCGGGTGAGATGTTCTTCCTAAATTGAAATAGTTTTTAGTGAAAATGATAATAAAATTCAAATTTAAAATAAACATATTTGTTATGAAATTAATAATTTTCATGTAGTTGGAAAAATAATTGGGATGAATACTACTGATACTGAAGCATATGCATATAAATTGAAAATTATATTTTTACGATAGTAAATTCCTGATAGTCAGATAGATAGCGCATTCAACGGGTAAATGTCATGCTGGAATATATATATATATTTTTTTTTATAAAAATGATAAGACTACAAAATTGATTATTCAAATGTGAGCGCTATTCATGAAAAAATAGAGTATTGATTACTTACCAGCCAGATAAATAATAACAAAACACAAACCAGACGGGGAACAATACGATGTGGTTTTCAAGAGTTCGATTTTTTAACGAAAAAAACATGTTTTGTCTTTTGTATTAACCATAAAATTCCGTACCGAAGATGGGTTTCTAAAGCGACAGATTTATGTGAACACTACGTGATCAAATAAAGTTCAATGTTTTTGAATAATTTGCTAACAATATTGTGACTCATAGTTCAGTAAACGAAGGTGTCAACATGGGCAACTGGTCCAGCAAGAGCAATTTTTTTCAATTTGCAGGTTATGGTAGGCGCATTCAATTCCCAACATGTCAGGTACCTGACCATTGTGGAAGGGTGGGAAAATGGCTCTGAAATTCCAGAAAATCCGTTTTACCGCAATATCTGCCAAGATTTGACCACTGGAGAATTTTTGTTGCCCACAAAAATGATTCTTAGCATTTTTTCGAAAAATTAGATAGTTTTCGAGATAAATGGCCCGAAAGCCGACCCAAAATTGAGCTCCAGGTCGGCTTATAGAGAGCACGCTCTGAGGGCATGACGTCCTCAAGTAAATTACTAATTTTTCAATAACTCGCGTGAAAATCAATATTTTTTAATGAATCAAAGTGCGGGTGAAAGAAGGGATCTGTGGCTACTAAGGTGTGTTTTTATCCACTCAATTCGTGCTCCTGGGTCATTGGAAAACCAGGCCAAAATTCGTCTTTGCTAGATTTTTTAATGCTTCCATGGATTTATTCATATTATTTTTATTAAGAGTTATTTCAGCCAATCCTATTGGATAAGGGTTCTTTGGTGGGTACTTTATTTATCCCGAAACAATGCTACCAATAATTCGCCCGTATTTTTTTGAATAATGTGTTTTCCAAGAGGCGATTTTTGTGGATTTCTGGAGTTTTCCCGAGCGCTCAGGTTTATCGGGAATTTCTCGATGATGAACTGTCAAACCCGCTTATAATTGATATTGGGAGAAAGGTTAGAATATCCTCTTGCCGATGGTATAATTTTTTTTGGCCCAGACCCCTGGGTTTTCAGGAAAATCGGTGAAATTTTCAGTTTTCTGAGGGAAGACAGCTATTCTTCTGAGTTTTTTTGATCAGTTTTTTCTCTTTACAGTAAAATTCTTCCCGGCATCATACCCGACGAAAGGTCACATTCTGAACTTTCCTTTGATAAGTGTATCAACTATTTTATTCGATGCATTAAAAAGAAATTTGTCTCTAAATTTGTTGTAATGGATGCCTCATTTTTATTCTCGCACGCCGCCACGCCACCCATCTATAGTGTGGTCGACGGCGTCTGCTATAGTGCGTGTACACGTGGATGCTTTCTGCTGCATTGTTTGTCAACAACTGACAATTTTACATGTAAACACTATCTCTTCCGTGATTTTTCAAGAATAAATAAGTAGTATTGCGGTAGTATTATTTTCAATCCTTTTCGCACACAATCATTCCTAGGATTGGTCTGTCCAATAAAAGCAGGCCAGGGTCTCAATTCTAAAGAAAGCGATAACTTTTTTGACCCCGTGAGTGAGTAAGAGATCGATCATTTTCATGTTTCTTTTCAAGGCCTTAATTATTTCGCGGTTGCGAAAATGCAAGGTGGCGCCATCTACCATAGATGCCTGGAGGCCTAAACATAGAAATTGGTGTATTTTCAGGGTCGCTCATCCCAGATTTTTTGCTAGAAGCGTCAGTTTTTAAGTTTCAGAAAACTGCGAACTTTTCAACCACCATTTTTGCAAAAAATATTGGTGTAAAGAAAGAAATTGTGGGGACAACTTTTGTAGGTTATGAACTGCTCTTCATTTTTTGTCTGAACAAAAATTATCTAGGGATCGTAGTTCGGGAGATATCGGCGGAAAACGGATTTTCGGGATCTCTAGAGCCATTTTCCGACCCTTCTACAAATTTCAGACACCTTACATTTTGGGGGTTCTATGTACCCACTATTACCTGCATATTAAAAAAAAATTTTCCTTGCTGGACCAGATGCCCATGTTGACGGTATTTTTCGCCTTCATTTATTGGACTATCAACTAACTAAAAAGTATAGGCTTTGATAGTTATTTATGTATCAAGTATACTGAGTAGATAATTATTATACTCCGAGGTCGACAGCTGAAACTGACAAAAAAACGAGCTTTCACCATTGTTGATAAAGAGTTTGAAACTTATAGAGATTATTTCTTGGCGTCCACATGGCTGCCCAGAAAAGATTAAGATACAGGGATGGTCGCTATAATGCACAACCTGAATGATTTCAAAATATTTGGGTTTAAAAAACCCCAAAAAGAACAATGGTCATTGTTTACGTTACGTCGTCAACTCTTTTAGCTGAAACTGGAGAAAGTATGACTGCACTAATGCGTCGTGGTGGATGAAAAAGTACCACAGTTGCTGAAGAATATTCAGAGGACAGCATATCCTTAAAGGATGAGGTTTCAAGGATGTTAGCAGGCTTATAGTTTGGCAAACCTATCTGGTAAGGAATCAGGAAACAAGGCCGACATTCAATATCAGTCGATAGTCGAAGTAATAAAGAGAAGCATACTGACGAGCTTGCCGATAGCAAGTTAGGTGGTTGCATAGCAACCGATCGGTCTCATTCAATTGTGTTCGTTCCGCGTATGCGGTAATATAATTTTTATACGGCGTTGATGGACATTGCCCAGACAATGAATCATTAGTCAACCTTTTCTGCCGGGAATTTAGCTATCAGCGAAGCCTTCCAGCCTTCTATGTAATTACAACCAAATAATATATAATTAATTTATATTTTGTTAATGAAGAATAATTTAATCGTAAATCTGTTGCATTTATTTAGGGAGTTTACAAACAATTACCTTGCAGCTGCAGATAATGTACTCCACCGTGTCGTCTACATCATCGCAGAATCTGTATCGTCCACTCTTCTCTGTCCATCTTACAAATATGGTGTCTCTGTCTGCAGTGTCCAGCTAGAGTTTATGTGATAACTTTGAGATTAAAATTTTGTAGCTCCAAGAGAATTCTAGCGTAGTGAAAGGAGGGTCGTAATAGACTGTTCTGGAGTATTTTTCCAGAAGGCCTTTTCCCATCTTCGGATCTGTTTCGCAATGTAGGAGTTCTCTTCTTGCCCGACCATCAGCAATTTGATTTCCGACAATGCCTTTATCCACTGGCAACCATAACAAAGTTACTTTGTGTTGTGTCTAGCCTGTTGCTTGAGAGATTGTTCTCAGTTTCATACTGCCCCATAATTTCTAGACTTCAGAGCCTCAGCCTTCAGCTCCAACCCTTTGTATTTAAAAATGTCCTGTAAGCTCGTCGGCTTTCAAAGATTCGAGCTAGCCTGTAGGCATTTTCGATACTTAACATGGAAATGAAATGAAATACAAATCGAGAACTTCGGCCATTTTCAATTGGACATTTTAAGGAATGGAGCAATTTTTAGTTTATTGTGTTACGCCTTGTCAATAATTATTGACATCCAGCGTTAATTTATAACACTTCATAGTATATTCCAAGAAACTCCATTGATGTTCATCAAGCCGTTTGTTATTTAAATGTGGAGCGTTAAGTCAATATTCCGTTTTCCCCTCTTTATTTCTTTATTAAATTTTCCGTGAAAATAAATAACAAGCCACTTCCTCCATGTAGCACACCGTCAAAGGGCATAAAAAGCAAATAATACTTATAAAAATCAACCCTCCGACTTAAATATGCACCCTCGAATTTTAAGCATTATGCTCATCTGTCTTAGGTCTGATTGTGTGTCCTTTTTCATCCCGGTTAATACATTGGGGGACACTGCTTTCGCTTAGATTACCATATTTTAACAGAATTTAGATGGAGAGCTGGCGAATAAAATGATGTTGACATAAGTCGTTTCGACCAGGCGAAGTTAACCAAAATAAACAGTCAGAATGTTTTGTAAGTAGCCGAAGAAATTGGAGAAATGAATGTTTAAAAATAGGTCTAATAAGCTATTAATAATAATGAATATTTGTTTATCTACGATCACCTTTAAAATTAGGCATTTACGAACCAAAAAAAAGTGTAAAATCATATATTAAAAAGCGTGCTTAAATGAACAATGCTTTTTATATGGGGTTTTCATTTTATCACTCTTTTTTAGCTATACGTGATTATCTAGTTGCCTTGAATTTAATCGTTTGTTGTATAAACTTTTGTGCTGACAGTAAATTTGACAGAAGTGTAAGACATATTGAAAAATATTTGTTACTTTAAAAAATTTAAAATATTATAATACAAATTACCAAATGTTATAATTAGTAATTGAAATAATTGTCCTCATTTTACTGTAGATATGAATTTAAATAATTAGAATTCGTTGTGTATATATTTGTTTATAGAAAATTCATTTTTATGTTTTTCAACCCCTTCAGAGCACATTTTTTTGGAACTTTAGTTCTTTACGTCAGGTTATGTTTGAGCGACCAGAGGTCGCGACGCAAGAGATCTGACCGTTACGTTACGTTGGTTCGTTATGTGTCTTGCTTGCGTGCTTGTGCTCTCTCCTGAGTCTCTCTTTCGTTTAAGAAGCAGCGATTCATATGGTTCGGCCGGGAATCGAACCCAGGTCGCCCGCGTGGAAGGCGAGCATTCTACCACTGAAACACCGATGCTATATTAAAATTCTATGCAAAGCTGATATCCGCAGTGCTGGTGATCTACTTGAATTTGTTCGGAAAAATTTCCACTGTTATTTCCATAATTTTTTTTGCGCGATTGATCTTTTTTGTTTATTTACAGCATCGGTTGTCACGACGGTAGGTTGTATTTACTGGTTTCTAAGTTTAACACGTCGGTAAGTGATTTACTTACCGTTCAGACGTCGAAATAGTATATTAAGTATCAAGAACGGTAAGGGTTGTTTACCGGTCGACAGCAATGTTTGGAGGCTGAGCAAAGCGAAGTCTCCAATTTTGCTGGAGACCGGTATTACCCTTAACGTTCGAAATGCTTATACCATTTTTTGCGCGATCATATTGAAATATTCGAATTTCGAATAAAATAATTTAAATTTATTCGAAATGAACGAAATGTCAAAAGTGACATTTATACTTCTCGATCAGTTTAAAATATAATTTGCATTTTGGTGAAATTGTCTTCATGCTATTTATTACTTTTTATATTGTTCTGTTCGATTCTGTTCATTAAAAAATATCAATCTTCTAATTTTTTTTGTTTATTTTGTGTAATGAATGAAGTAATATATTATTTAGGACCTCTTAAATGCATGTAGGGCTAGGACGTAGTTTACTTACCGACGTCTGAACGGTAAGTAAATCACTTACCGACGTATTAGACTTAGAAACCAGTAAACACAACCTACTGACCTGACAACCGATGCTGTAAATAAACAAAAAAGATGGATCGCGCCAAAAGTAATAAATAGCCTAAAAACAATTCCACTAAAATGCAAAATATATTTTAAACTGATCGAGAAGTATAAATGTCACTTTTGACATTTCGTTCATTTCGAAAAAAATTATATTATTTTATTCGGAATTTATTTCAATACGATCGCGCAAAAAATAGTACAAGCACTTAAGAAAAAATCTAGAAAATAAAAATTTCTATAAACTGTAATATAACTTCAAATTGAAAATTTAACAATTCAATTTTGTTTCCACTAATTTTTGTGTGGTAAACGTACAGTTCTTGAATGTCCAATTTGTATAATGCTACGGTTTCCCTTTTTGAACATACGATGCTGTTATAAGTAGATCTTGCCAGTCGGACTCCCTCATGAAGGGTACCGTACCATTATCTATAATAATGAATCTTCTGCTAAATATTTCGAACGTCGACCTGTTGTTGTTATATCAAGCAGAATAATTATTTAAAAATAAAATTAACAATAAAAAAAACTTCTTCACGGGGAATCGAACCCAGGTCTACCGCGTGAGAGTCTGGTTTGCTTACTACTCGACCACCGTGGAATATGCAAATTATGTATCTATAACGTCAGATGTATTACATAATTTTTGCTTAAAAAGAACTAAAGTTCCTACCGTGTGTCCCGCGACACGTTCTACCTTTTATTTTTTATTCATGTGCTCGTAGATAAACTTTTGTATGACACTTGTGCGTGAAGTACTTTTGCGCATTCGTTGCGAAAAAGACACTTGCTACGCTCGCTCCTTGCATTTTCGCAACTTGTGCGCAAAGAATAACTTCGCGCACTTGTATCATAAATAACTATTATTTTGGACTGGTGTCAATTGAAAATACTTAGAATCAGCTATATATCTTCAACTAGCGATGATACACAGCTATATAGCACTGAATAGCATTTTTCGGAAGATGTATTGCCAGTAGGGGTTTGATAATTGATTCTTTCAGCTGAAATAGGTGGGATGTAGGGGGTGAATCAGAGTGAGATGCCTTTTGTCATTTCCGTACCTCCTCCCTATCCTTCTACCTAACAAAGGTTTTGAGATTTTTTCTAATCTTAATTTCTTGATATGATTATATGCTTTTAAATTGACATACTGTAGCTGTAGACTATTCTGCCGTATTAAGAATAGAAGAAAATTGGCAAGTCAGTTAATCATAATTTTGGATGTTGGGGTCCCGCCAGGTAGTCATTAGATATCAATCTAAGATGCCACTACACTACACTATCACTATCCCCTAAGCTTTAATATTTGTTATATATCATATCTTCTTCTTTTTCTTATTCATATATATCAAGTTATTCACAAAATAGGTCACTATTTGGTCTAGACAAAATATTAAACACCAAGTAGGTATCACATCAAATGTAATTTCTGTCATTTTGTACGATACAATTATCAATTTAGCATTTTCACATATTTTCTATCGAAGTAATACTTTTTAAATAACTTTTACAGCAATCAATGCCTGAATTTATAAAGATTATTACAGTTTCCTATAATAAATATAGTCGTACTTAATTCAATATCCGTTGTTGCTTCTTAGTTGAACGGTCACTGTCTTTGAAAAATATTTTTCAAAACTTATAAAGCGTTAGGATAATTATTATTCTGCGATGCCTAATTTTTGGGCCTGAAAATATGTTAGTTTTTAGTCTACATGATTATATAGAAGTTTTGTTACTAAATTTGCTAGAAATAGGACAATCCTTGTAAAGCATTTAATATTTCTTATAAACAGCTTGTGTAAGAAGAAGTAAATAGTAGAATCGGTATATTTTGGTGTGGTACAAAAAATATCCTTCCTTTCTCATCTAAAAACGCTGAAACACCCGTAGTTTATTTTCTCGCCAGGATGTTTTTCTTGAAATAGCTTTTCCTTCACTGACTACTTTTTCACACTCATAAATTTATCATATTTATAGTTCGCAATGGATCTAAATAAAATTATCACCTTTCGTTTCAACAAACGTGAAACTCTAGACGTTCATTTTCACACCCTAGTGAAATAATTCGTGAATATAACAAAATGGAGCCCGATAAAAACAGTCTAAGTGCTGGAAGGTGATAGAAATCGATACAATTTGTGGTCGTATCGTTGAGTGGAAAAATTTTTCACTCAACGGGTCGTATAGACTTTTTTAATTTCTTTGTAGTTTTAACGCTGCGCATTCTGGTTGATAAAGCCCTTCTTGAAGAAAGAAGAAAAAGAAGTTGAGTGTACTCGTTTTGTCTTAGAGCACGTTCTTGGTATTCACTTAGTTGCATTTATTTCACAAGAATTTTCAGCGCGATTTACTTAAATTTATTTAAAGTATCACTGGTACGCTCGATATAACATACAGGGTAATTAATTAGTGTGATAAAGCTCAGTTGGTCTGTTATTATGAAAGATACTAAAAAAAGTTTATTATAAAAATTGTAGGCAGCTTCAAGCTACAGGTTCTTAGTCGGTGCCACATTTTTTTATATGGAACACCATATATTTTAATTCAAAGCTTGAATCTGCCCCATTTCCCATAATTAGAAGTTGTAATCTGTTATAAAGGGTATTTTGAAAGTTATTATAACCAATTTTCTGTCAAAAATCCTAAAGAGTTAAATGGACTGTATAATTGGAGAGGAGTAAAGGAATAATCATCTATTGGAGCCAAAGATTTTTAATGATTATCGAAATTCTAAGAGGAATGATTTACTTTATCTATTAGTTATTAGTTTTTGAGATATTTTTATTTTTCTCTGCAAAGGAGTAACTAGGTAGTAACAGATAAATTACTATATTTGTTAGTTTACACAGTTTACAGTTTTAGATTTACAAAAGCTATACTTATGGGAAAATAGGGGTCTTTATAACAATTCTGCAAGACGCTGCGCATCAAAATGTCGCATTTGCTGCATTTTAAGTTTTAGTTATAGTTTGCAGTTCTATATTATTTCGCTTTATTACGCTTGAAGGTACAGAAAAAAAAGATGGCAAATGCCTTTATTTACAAATCGCATCAGAAGATAGTATATTGTGCAACTAGTGGGGAAAGCTCAACTTTTCTCAAGAGTTTGTTGCAAGAGCCCGAAAAGCGAGTGCCGCAAACACACGAGTGAGAAAAGTACTATCCCCACATGTTGCACACTATACTTTTTCTACAACTGCACATACTGTGACCAAAGTGTAGACGCCTTTAATTTTCTGACAACTTTTCAAAATATACCAAAATTTCACTTTCCGAAAAAGATTTTAATTCTGTATATCTTCTTCAATTTATGAATTTTTCATACTTTTTTCTTGAAATTGTCGCAACAAATCTAAAGTTACTTTTGCA
>CAJUYI010006345.1:0-13912 GCA_910591695.1 Galerucella pusilla
TTTTTTTAATTATGGTTTCAATTACGAAACAAGAGAAATTTTATGGGAAAAAATTCAGAAAAATTACAAAGCAGGGTTTAACTATTTGTAGACTATTGAGAAAGTAGAAAACACTCACATTTTTTGCAAGACAGGGGAGCACAGTTTTGAACTTGTTACAAAACTTCTGACGAGAGAACATGATGTTTTATTGGTAGGCTAGCTCTTTTGACAGTCGTGGTACACGAGCGAGCGAGGTTAGGAATTAGAGTTAAAAAAATTTGTGGACAAGAAATCCATCTTGATAGATTACCAAAATTGTAATTGGTTGGTGGTGGAATAATTAGATTTATTATTTGCTTGAGTATGTACACTTTTCTTCGAAATGGAATTCTAGAAGATATTTAAGGGCACCAGCACAGTTATAATGAGGATTTGAAAAGAAGCTATCAAAAAAGCATTAGAACAAGTGAGTAAATTCTAGAACCCAGTTCACAAGTGACTTGATAGGAATTTTGGGTATTAAGTTTTTTTAAAATATCGTTCACAAAACTGAATTAGCTACACAAAAACATATGAAAAACGGATGAGAACATGGAATGAATAAAGAAAAGGAGAAATCAATTGGAATACTTGGAGGCAATGCGCCACTTCAAATGTACCTACTGAATTCAATTGCCTTCGACTAATTCAGAATTGGAGCAGCATATTTTTTAAGTAGAAAAAATACAATTTGGAAACAAAGACGTGGCCTTTTATAACAGGATCTATTATACAAATTTCCTGTTAATAAGTAGATGATTCAACGATCACATATTTCATATTATTCATTCATATTATTCCCGTATTCCCTCATTTACTTCAAGGCTACATAACATATGTCATTGTCACTTGTCACGATGTATTCTTGTTCTAGGAAACAATTCCTGTTCATGATTGAATTATATTCCATTTGATTTAACTTGAACATGTACCATTAAACGATTCCTATAGGATTTAACTCAAGTAATTATTTCAGTTTTCACAATATTGAAGTGAAACTAATCCTCTTCACGATTTCATATCTAAGCTGACATAGAATAAACAACTTTACGTCAATCCCAATTCTTGGTATACTCTCTATGAAATACCATAAATCACCAAAAGTCAAATTTTAAATAAGTACCTAGCTGAAAACTCAAATTAACAAAGTACCTAAACCTTCCAAAAATATTGACCCCAACAATGGTGATAATCTGTTCTTTGTCATTCACATGAAAGTGTTTAAAGCTGAATGTTCATAAAAAGGCATTTTACTGTATTTGACACTTGTTTCAACGTTTGAAATCATCCAAATCTCTTACCTGAAAATTTTAGTCTGTGATTCATTCGATAATCTTGGGTTGGTTAGTGGTGAAGTTTTGATTGTGTTCTCAGAATATAATCATTGAGAAATATTCAAGAAGAGGAAGGATTTACTGTTTAGTGGTTAAACGTTTTCAAAGATTTAAAATACAGATTGACAGCAGCTTGTGGCTTTGACTACCCATACTTTTGTCATGAAATCTAAATAACCATTTTTACAATACTACTATCGAAAGAAGGCTTAAACATATCCAGCACTTACTGGAAAGTGAACGTTTTTCTAGATCTTCCATAATTTGACGATATTTTCTCAGTTCAGTTCGAAAAATATGGGAGATGGGAAAGTAGTAAAGTGGCTTAGAGCTTTATTGATATTAATAATTTACAATGATATATTACAAACACTTAAAATAAAAATAGCTGTTTAAACTAGGTTACAAGTTCAAAAATTCAAATTTTACGTCCAATCTTTTCAAACCATAGAAATCTGAAATTGTGTGGATTGTTTATTGGATTCAATTATTATTAATGATAATTTTGCCTGATTATAGTGACTATCATCACTTCTTCTTCCTCTATTCCCGATATAAATAATGGCAACCAGTTTCTAGTGTATGATATATACTTAATATTATGTGACGGTAGGAAAAAATGTGTTTGTCACTCAGGTTTAACGGTCTCTAGCACTCAAGGAGCGGAGTGATACTTACTACTCTTGATCTAAAAGATGTTATTGAGCATTGAGAGCGCAAAATGATATATTGCCGCTCTTTCGGTTTGCGTTCGGGTTACACACAGGATTTTTCCTACAACCACTGTTTTCACGGAGATATGTATTTTAATGTATTTTAAATAGTTTTGGTGTAGGATTTTCGATAACCTAATACAACAAGTGTGTTAATGATTATCGAAATACAAATTTTCGATAATCATTAATTATACGAGTTGTATTTGTAAAGATTATTTCACTCAATACAAAATACGCGGATTCGATTGGTTTAAATATGAAGATTGATATCTGAAAACACCATGTTTTCGATTTTGTATTTCGGCACCTGATTGGATACATGCAATTTTCCTATCTGTGTGTTTCGCGTTGTCATTAGTTGTTTTATTCGATATCAAAAATCTAATGACTGACAGAAAATGTCAAATTATTAAAGAAACGTCAGAATGACTGTATCAAGAAATAATCATACCAAATATCTCACATGCTTGATTTAACTGAGTTTTTAAAGAAATTAGAACTGAAGTTTTCGGCAGTGATTAAACTACCAGGGAGGTTGAACGTGAGAATTCATAATTTTTGAAAACCTTTAATTTGGCAGTTCAAATATCAAAATTTCAACATCAATTAGCGTTGTTGTACTTAAAATTAAATTTTTGCAATAGGAATTATATTTTTCGGAATTTTCTTTGGTGCATGTTGCTAAACTTTCAATTCAATTGAATTTAATTTAATTTCTTTGCTTCAAATTGAGCTATTATATAAATACACAATTTCTGTTTTCTATTCGTCTATCTATCTTTCCTGTGTTTTTTTTTTAATTTGTTTTTATTGTATTGGCTTTTAAGGAACATAAGTAGTGAGAGCAGTTTGTCTCCAATTCTGAAATGAATGCATGAGTTTCATATATGACAGATATCGACAATGTAAATTCTGCACATTCTAATTGTTTCACAGACTATAAAAAGCTTTTTTCCCAGTTATTTTCACAACATTTTTATCAACCTTACATTCAAATTTCATTTAACTCTGAAGAAATTACGAATGACATTTCTTAAGCTCTCATGCTTATATGAAAAATGGCTGGTGAAAAAAATACAGCTTGTTAAAGAAGAAATTTGAAATAATATCTGTCGAATTTTGAACAATTTGCGGAAAAATAGTTTGTGTAACTTTTATGTTAGGTAAAACCACATTCCTGGACTCTGTGATGTTAAATCTCGGCTTGCGCCTCGACTTAGCACTCTTCAGAGTCGTCCAGGAATGTTAGTTCCTCTCCTACTCAGTAAGCAAAACCTATACTATTTTTTTTCGTCACTCCTAGCCGTGGTGACATCACTGAATTTAGACCCATTTGATTTTTCATATTTCAATACAACAAAATTCGCTCGCTCTATAAAAAACCGACAAAGGTACTTATAGGCACACAGACATAATTAAAAACGCATAAGTGGAGGCGCCAGATAAAATCTTTAAAATTTTAACTTCCCAACCGACGGTTACATTTTGACTTTTGCGATGCCGTCTTGCCGTCTCTAGATGCTCAATAATTATCTACCTGTTCTATATGCTTTATGAGTGCGTCAGACAAATTAAATACCTATTTTGTATAATCTTATTGGAATGAAATTATTTAAGGCAAATATTGAAAGTTAGTGAAATAGCTAAATTAAACAACACTTAAATTTTTCAGATCTGACAACAAATTGTTGAGGTGAAGTTTGGGAGAGAAGGGCATGTTTGGCCCTTGTCTGAACTCACAGTTTGGTCAGTATATACAGTGTGTTGGTTTCAAAACGTACGTCTTTATCTCGTGAGGAAGAAAATATTTCAATAAATTCCAAAACATCAGTTGACGATTCACGACAAAGAATAAGTTCAAGAATAGGTTTTACTATTGTTTACAGAGGAATGGAATCATTCACTCCAACTTACTAACTTACTAACATTTTGGTTATTATTTCCTGTGAAGTTAAGTGCATTTTATTTATTATTTATAAATTTTTATTTATCTTAATTCCGCCCTATCCACCCTAACACCAGTAACGGCTTGTATTTTTTTGTCCTTCTGTTGACGAGGTGTAGTCATAGTTCATTCTAAGTTTTAAATTTGACACACTCTTAAAATCGAAGACTAAGATCATCGAGCAAACTAATTGAATAACCCGCTATATTGACAACACATTTTATTTGTAACCAATATCCTAATCGATTCTTCCATTCAAAAACAAGAATAGCAAGACATACACACCGGTCGCGGTTCCCCGAAACGTA
Organism: Galerucella pusilla; assembly: GCA_910591695.1. Taxonomy (NCBI): domain Eukaryota; kingdom Metazoa; phylum Arthropoda; class Insecta; order Coleoptera; family Chrysomelidae; genus Galerucella; species Galerucella pusilla. Next base: position 4,325 of record CAJUYI010006345.1, read on the forward strand.
CCTTATTAACTGTTTTCGAAAATGGTTATACCTACCTTCTTCAATTCCAACATTTTCCGATGACCAAAAATGTTTGAAAAATATATTCAATTTCAACAAGACAAACACAAGGACAGACAAAAAAACAAGCAATGAAAGCTTTTTTTGTATTCACACAAACAGATTAAAGTATTCATGATAAGGTGGTCAACCATTCATCGTGAAACAAACTACATACTTTTAACTTGAAAAATAATAATTTATAACTATATCTTCCGAAGCAGAAAAAAAATAATGGAATAATTAAATAAATTAGAAAATTCGTCTGAAATATCATTTCACCTGCGGAATATTTCAGTTGTACAATCATTATTAGGCTTTATCTTTTTATTTTTCAAAGAAACGAGTAGGATACTGTGGTATTGTTATCGGAGTTACGCCTACCCGTTGTTGATTTTAGTCTCAATTCAATAATGTTGGCATAAGTCATAACGAGGTATACATATTTTGTTTCAATAAGTACATAGAGATTTGGAATGCAGTAACCAGATGTTTATCGGATATTAAAGAGTTGTTCTCAAACTTGACCAAATATTTCACAATTTATTAGTAACTGTTTTGTAGGTGAGGAAACTATTTTATCCCATACAAGTTTTTGAAAATTGTTGCATTTTTCAAAAGTACCTACCTGAAGTTGCTATTAAATTATTTTAAAATATTCCGGCAATTTTTAGCACAACCATGTAATATCCAATAAACATCTATTTTTCAAAATATTATTGCATTCCAATACTCTATGTACTTTTTGAAACAAACCATACCTTGTTCTATTGTAATCTAAAGTAGATACATAGCTATTTTCCGTTCTACAATTTTTAAATCTAGAATAGATCAGAATATCTCTTATCATTATTATCCTGCTTCGAAATTATTAAATAAATTATTGGATTGATTTATTCAGTATAAAAGAAAACCGTTCACGGAGTATCAAATTAAAGAGACATTTAATCCTGTAAGGGTAGAGCTTATCCATGGCTTGATTAGCGTTTAAAAATCACATAAATTAAATTGCAATCAAAAAGCATTCAGGCAATAGCTGCAGCTGGTTATTGGCATTTATTAATAATTTTCCATGGATTGTTGGGGTCGTATCGTTTAGAATATTTTCAATATTTAGACAATGCGGTATAAAATTGAAATTGAAATCCTAGCCAATTCAGGAACAATGAGTTTAATCGTTATATTGGACGAATTTAATCAACAACTAGATTTGATGTTATTTTAATTTTGATTGTTCTTTTTTGGTTAGAAAATTTGGTTATTATCGTTAAAAAAACACAATGCTGACATTAAACTGGAAATGGGTACTGAATTGAAAAAGGAAAAACTACAATACAAGGTGGCCAGACGAAAACAAACAGAAACATTACCTGGAACTGCGGCGATATTTGAAAAAATGGGAACACTTTTTCTTCGGTATTTTTGACTTTACGTTCACCTCAAAATATTTAAATAACATTATCAAGGGGTCAAATATGGTACCATTTTGAAGTTATTCAAATTATCTTCACAAAACTCTTCAAATTTCAAAAAACCAATATTTTCGATGAAATTTCAATTATATAATTAAGAGTTTCCAAAATTGATTTTTTTTTCACTTTTGTGAAAATCGAGAAAATAACACATGGCTTATTATAAAGTACCTACGCCATTGGATTAAATCTTGATTCTCTTGCTTCACATTGTTCCTGTAGTTTTTTCATCACACTTTTAAAAGACAAATAGATGATGCATACGGACACACAAAGAACGTGTAATTAATGGATTTGTATATCAAAGCGAAGTGTTGTTTAATTGTCTTCTTGAAAATTAAATACCATGGTTTATTTCATCGCGAAAAAGGTAGATACCATTCCGCTCCATTTCAGGAACACTGAGTGTGCGAATGTAACAGATAAGTTATGCGATGAAAAATATCAAGATGAACAGGTCAGTGGCAAGTATGTTCTAGATTTAGTGGAAACATTTTGAGGGACTGGAAATGTGTGTGAAAACGAGAAATAAACCACCTGCAGTTGATGAAGCTAGGGAAGCTGCAGTTTAGGGACATGTTCATCTGTAGATCTTACGTTAAGTACGAAGCAATTAGCATCTGTGTCTGAGATCAATTGAACTGGCATTCAAACCATTTCAAAGAAGACCCAATCTCAACCGTATGAAATACATTTGGTGCAGTTAAGATGACTAAGACTCCGAAATAAAGAGAGAGCAAACAATCCATAGTTTTAGAACTTTAGTTCTTTACGTTAGGTTGGAGCGAAGCGACCGGGGGTTATTAGCAAAAGATCTGACCGTTACGTTACGTTGCTGCGCTATGTGCCTTGGGCCTCTCTCTCTCTCGTTTAAGAAGCAGCGATTCATATGCTTCGGCCGGGAATCGAACCCTGCTCACCCGCGTGGCAGGCGAGCATTATTCCACTGAACCACCGATGTTGTACTTTTCACTCAATACAAACCCACCTTCCCTGCAACTTTTGTAGATATAATTGTATCAAAAATAAAATAAAAACACGAAATCAGACCTGAAACTAAACAGTTAATTGAACGCTTGTTGTACTTTTCACAAATATCAACCATACCTATTACTCCAAAAATAAAAATATTAGGAGTCAAAATTTTGTTCAACAACACAAAATACACACAATCAAAGAAAAAGCAAAAGTTTTACAAAACACACACTGAAAATAACTAAAACAGCAGAATAAAACCACTTAAATATCAAAGGGCTTATACGGCATTTGTTTTACTCGTTGCTAAGATGACATTGACATTTCAGAGCGCCATCTATCAAATTCTACTTTTCCCAATATAATAGTATAATAATCGATTGTTGATAATCGATTAGGAGATATACCTTACATTTACGCACGTCCGTTTTAAACTGAAAGAAATGATGGAAATTCTTGAAATTAATCGATAGATTGAAGAAAAAAACCGAGGACAGAATTTTGTAACGAAATAATTCATCTACTACTCTACAACTACAACTTCATGATAATCGATCAATGATAATCGATTATAGATTGATTAATAATGATCGATCATTGATCTATCAAAAATAATCGATTATTAATCAATTGATAATAATCGATTCTTGATCGATTGGAAACAATCGACTTTGAAACGATTCGAATATTCATCGATTATATACAATCGGTTATTAATCGATTGTTGATAAAGGATTGATGATAAAGGATTGATGATAATGGATTATTAATCGATTGAGGTTATTCGATTATTCATCGTTTGTAGATAATTGATTGCTGATAATCGATTGCTGATAATCTATTACTGATCGATTGTTGATAATCGACTATTTAATCAATTGTTGATAATCGACTATTTAATCGATCGTTGATAGATCAAAAATCATCGATTATCAATCAATTGATAATCATTGATAATAATCGATTGTTGATCGATTAAAAATAATCGATAATAAATGGATGTTAAATGAAGTTTTATCCAGAGTAAAATAAACTCTTATATTAATATATGTGTATTTATTTATTGATTCAAAAAATTTGATTATTGCTTAAGAGGAACTAAAGTTCTTACCGTGTGTCCCGTGACACGTTCTCCAATTTCTTTTTTGTTTTTCGGATGAATGCAGCTTTATTGGGAACGGTACTGTGGATCGTTATAATTGCCGTCACTGATTCGATTCTAATCAAAGAATCTTCCAGGCGGTGCATATACAGCAACCGCAGAAATAAATGTATGGACCAGCATTTCTGGTAACCGGCTGGAGGGCTTCTATTTTTCACCTGGTGCTTCGACTGGCGAATTGTATTTGCAATTACTAGAAGATACTGTTGAGCCTACCTTGACCGATTTATTGAAAATGACCAAAATAATTGTTGAGATTATTTGATGTTCCATCTGGATGGTGCCTCACCGCATTAGGCTTAGATTCACAGCTGATATGGTCACGTCATCTACGACGTTCCAAGAATTCCGATCGAGTCTCGAGTTCCACTTGCTGTCAGACTTGAAAACCCAAGAAAATTAATGGAATTATAAACACATTTATTTATGATGATATCCTTACATTATGTATTTGAAGAGGGGGAAGGAAATGTAATCATTGGATTCACCCTTTCCCTTAACATGAAATAATACGAACCAGAGCTGAATTGAGAGCGGAATTTTCATAAAAATGAATGAAAAGCCGTTGAACGGAATTTGTCTGTTGGCGAAAAGCATATATGATAAGTAAATAACTCCGCCGCACTAACAACGTAAACTATAACATTTTCGGCGGATTCATAGATATGTCATATAATTCCCGCCCCAAGGCGGAGTTCTAATTTTAAATTCATAATCCCACTGGAGGAGCTCTAGCCACACTGTTCATTTGAATTGTCTTATCGAACGAAACAGTTGGCATTTTTTTGCATTTTACCGTGAAAATTGTGAAAAACTCGCAAATTTTTTGGCAGATAATATTCAAAATAGGTTAATACTACCTAACTATTTTTAGCAAAATGCTCATGCTTCCGTACAGATCACCGGACCCACGAAACCCCACTGTATGAGCATGGGCATTTTATTGATTTGTCATAGAAAAAAATACATCGATTTTCAATCATCAACAGTGGAGATATAAAATGGAGCAAATTGAGAAGTAACAAAAAACGGCAATAACTAAAACAAGTCAGCTTTAAAACTCGAATTCATTTTTATTAAACGTTTTCCCATTCAGTGGTAATAAATTATAGGGCAAACTGGCTTCAAAAGGGGGTAGAATTAGGCCATATGTTATAATTAAAGTAATATTCAACTATTACTTTAACATTAGAAAAAATATGATCTTCACAAAAGTACCTGGCGTTCCATATAATTTAGCACAATTTCAGTTTAGTACTTAAGTAGTTAAATTGGTGTGTGGGTACGATTAACTCAGGTAAAAACTATAGATACCAACGACCCATGTCTTCCAAAGATGTATATATACTAGAACATATTTTATGTTTTGAAGGTTAGGACCTTGCTAACAGACGTTTAAAATTCTTAACGTTCATGTAAACATTGGTATTTTGTTACTGTCTATTTCGCAGTGGGTGATCAGTGGCTTATACAGGATGTTTAACGTCTTTCGTTTGATATAACTGCGTATCCAATTGAATACAAGGTTTTTGTTTTGTTGAACTTGTTTCGGCACACTTTGGACCTGACAAAATTGTTATTTTTTTAATGCATCAAGGTATTTAGACGTGCTGGTTCGAGGAAAAACCACGAACTAATATATACAGGGTGCGGCATTAGTTCGAGGAAGTCCAATTACTCTCACGTCATAAGAGAAACGAAGAAACTTCATTTAGATAAAAGTTAAGCCATATTTTCAAATATACAGGACTGCCCATATCAGCAGGATGAGCCTAACTTATATATTTTTTAATGGAACACCCTGTATATTCAAACATTTTTTCATTCCCCTCATTTCTCTTGCTTCTGTGATATAAGGTATTCCAATGTTTTACAAAGTGATTTAAAAGACAAAAGCACTCCTCCATTTATCTCCTAGTTACCATTGTATATATATTTAATATAAAGAATTTTATTAACGTTCAAACTGTTTTTGATAAAGTTTTTGCGCGATCGATCTTTTTTGTTTGTTTACAGCATCGGTTGTCAGGTCGGTAGGTTGTGTTTACTGGTTTCTAAGTCTAACACGTCGGTAAGTGATTTACTTACCGTTCAGACGTCGGTAAGTAAACTACGTCTTAGCCCTACATACATTTAAGTGGTCCTAAATAATATATTACTTCATTCATTACACAAAAGAAACAAAAAAAATAAGAAGATTGATATTTTTTAATGAACAGAATCGAACAGAACAATATAAAAAGTAATAAATAGCATGAAAACAATTTCACCAATTTGAAAAATATTTGGTACGGTGGGAACGAAGTTGCACTTGAATTATAAGTGAAAGTGTCACTTAGTTAAGTGTAACATTTAAGGATTGGGTAAATTGATGGAGGGGATAATAAAGGTTAGGATTGAGGAGGAAGTTGATAGGAATGGGGGTTTCAGGGAAAACCAACATGGGTTTGTAGAAGGGAAGTCATGCATCTCAGCGCTGGGCAGGGTAGTGGACTTGGTGCAAAGGGCTAGGCAGGATAACGGTAGGAATAAGAAATTGGCCCTGCTTGTGTTCTTCGACGTGGGGAACGCGTTCAACAGTGTCAGTACACGGGCGGTGTTGAGCACGTTGACAAAGCTCGGAGTAGGTGTGGGGCAAATTAATCTAGAAGAGGACTACCTGACAGGGCGTGCGATAGTAGACACTAGGTGGATAAGGTATGGGACGGAGATTGGAGTGCCCCAGGGCTCGGTTCTGGGACCAACGCTTTGGAAGTGTGTGTTTGATGATGTTTGTGGGATAGCATGTGAAGAGGGATGTGAGATTACGGTGTATGCGGACGATGTATGTCTGGTATGTACGGCAAAGGGAGAGGTGGGGATAAAAAGAAAGGCGAAGAGGATGTGTAGGAAGATTGTGTAGAAGATTGTGGAGAAGATAGAGCGGTGTGGACTGGAAGTGGCTGAGAAAATTCGGATGGAGGAAGCGGTGAAGTATCTGGGGGTGTGGTTGGATAGCCAATTATCCTTCAAAATCCATATGTAGAAGGCTGCACAGAAGGCAAAAGTAAGGGCAGCGTGGCTGGGAAGATTGATGGGTAATGTGAAAGGACCGGGAGAATGGAAGAGGATGATAATTGGTAGGACGGTAGAGCAAACTATGCTGTATGGCGCGGAAGTGTGGGGTGAGAAAGCAGGGGTGAATGCGAGGGTCAGACCACTCCTGCGGGTGCAGAGAGGAATACTTCTGAGGGTGGTGCAGGCGTACATGACAGTGGGTGGACTGGCAGCAGCAGTGCTGTCACGGTCCTATCCATTGGACTTGATGTCTAGAGCCAGACAGAAACGCTGGAGGGGTGCGAGCAGAGAGGAAGTACAGGACTGGATGGATTAGAAAATGGAGAGAAGGTGGAATGAGTATGAGGGCGCGCTAAAAGGAGCGATTGGGAGCAGGATAAATTGGGTGGACCGGAAATTTGGAGAGGTGAACTACTTCTTGACGCAGGTGCTCACAAAACATTTGAAGATAATCGGTCTGAATAGCCCAAAGAGAGACGAGTGAATTTCCATTGAACGATATAAGCATTATGACAGTTGTAGCTTGTTGAAAATTGCCCAATGTTACGCATAAGACTGATAACAATAAATTATTCATGCTAAGCAAATTAACTGCAATTTATCGTGACCCATTGTCATAAGAATGAAAAAAGGTTTATTTATAATAACCATATTCTATCCACTCGAATAACCCACTAATGTAAAACTAAGTGCGATATAATACGCATTGTCGAGAGCATGCAAAATAACAAGATAGCTGAATTAAATTTGAATTGAGATTTTTTATTAAACAGAACACTTGTGCACAATAATTAGTATAAACAAAAAAAACCTGTGTAATCTCTGTTAAATTGAAATTATTAGGTTGCAGGTACCGGGCGTTTACTTTAAAATTATTTTATTTAATATAAGAGAGATATAAGAAAATATTCAGATAGATTGATTTTTGTGCATTTGAATGTGCCGGAAGTAGTGTTTACATACGGCAGTCTTCAAAATGCTTTGATGTTCTGTTGAAGGAAGTCATCTGAGTTTTATTAAAGCTTTTTGTGACATATCAAACTTTTGTTTCATTTATTCTTTTATATCGTTTTCAACTACCTACCCTACAAGATTGAGTCATATTAACTTGCAGTTGTTTGGATCTGTTTGTTACTAATATTCTTTGAAGTGTATTAGGAAAATAATACTTGATATATACAGTATTTGCTGGAGAGTTTGATAGAATTCGAATAATTTCGGAAATAGATAAACGACTGGTACGAGAATTTAATACAAACAAAAGTACGATTCAAAATATTTAGAAAAAAAGTGAGATAAGGATCAAACTATTATTATAATAATGGGAACTCGAAGACCACTTAAAACAACAGCGGTGCCAGACGCAGCATTAACTAATTACCCAAGGGGAAATCTCCTGAATACGGCAAGGCATGCAAAAAAATATGTGAACTTTTATCACAACCGCGGTAAAAAGTATTTAGAATGAAACTTATTTTGAGAGTTGTGCTGCAGCCAGAAAATAAAAACTTAATGAAGAACATAAACAAGGTAGGTGTGTGAATATTTTCCTTCAATTATGTGGGCCTGGAAGTACTCGTATGGAGGAGGTTTGGGAATATTTTAGATGGGTTAATGGTCTCATCGGTTCGGGAAATGTCCCCCAACGATAATTTCATTTTCCAACATGACAATTGTAAGTGCTCAATGTACACTGCTCGCTGTGTATGCATTAATTATGTTGCTGAAAATAACATTGAAACACTGGGTCGCCAAAAGTCCAGATCTTAATGCTTGGGTGCTTATGGTGAAAATATTGAGATTGGAATGTTATTCCACAGAGCAAAAAACCCAAGAAAAAACCCTTATGGACCCTAATATGAGAAGCCTGGGAAACCTTAACCGAAAATGAATATTCAACAGTAAATTATATGGCACGTTATTAGTTATTGAAAGTGAACTTTTATGACAGAAAATTCTCTTGCTAGCTTCTATTTGACGTCAGTCTGTTTCTACCATCTATGATCTATTCACTAGTTTAATTCAATCGGAAAATAGACCAACTCGAAGACACAGTTTTTGAAAATGCCAGAAACGAACGATGGCCAACAGGGAGAGCTACAAATGCTTCCAAAGAACAGTTCTGCAGCTCTGACAACTGAAATAATCAGCAAGATTGTGAAAAACTACACTGAAAGCTCACCGAATGGCTCACAAAGAAAGTTCTACTGAATATCTGCCGTCGAGCTTGCGTGGCGTAGCAACGTGACGTGAAGTTATGCCTGGTAAAATTATTGTAAAATAATGAAATTAAAATAAGTATTAATCATTTGGAAACCACCTTGTAATTAGGGAAAATATCCATATATGATGGTAGTACCATGCCAATTTCAGCGGCTTTTGTTTGAATTTAATTTAAGGTGCTAGAGACCATGCACTATAAGTCTACTGTAACAGTGGTGTGACATTTGAATCATTTATAAGTACAACAGTTTTCCATGATCTCTTAATTTAAGGGATTCGGAGGAATCATTTTCACTACACCGCTATTTCAAAATGCCGAACGTATTTTTATATTCAACAATGAAACATAATAATCTTTTTCCAATTCGTGTAGCATCAAGAACTGTATAAAGTGTTATTACACGTACTTTCAACAAATTTTTGTTCCTCATAAAACAGTTTCTCAAAATATACTCGTTAATAATAGAACAATTGTTTTCTTTTATCGTTTCTGTAGTTGCGAGAGTAGCTGCTCCATTTTCGTATGAAAGTCATAAAAATTTTTGCCTGGTTTAATAGTATCATTTGAATCTGAATGTATTATTCCATATACCTTTCAACAAGTGTCACCCACCGTCTTATAGTGGGAGAGCTAGTTGATATTTTGAGTATATTTTTCTG
>CAJUYI010006346.1:0-13906 GCA_910591695.1 Galerucella pusilla
CATTTTTGTAGATAATTTAACGACCTTCATTTTTTACCTACACAAAATTTTTCCAAATTGCATATTTCGGGAGATAATGGCGGGAAACTGTTTTTTTTACTCCATCACTTAAGTTCTCTCTGCCTAGCACTAGCTGGCCTTGTTCGAGTTCATACTATGATTAATACGGACGCCACTGTTGTCCAACAAAAAAATATCGTTCATAGGTAAAAGGTAATGAAATAAAAACACTTTAGGTAGAACAGTTTTACTTCAATGAGATCGTCTACAATATAGGCTGCTCTTTTTCAAAGAGGTAACATTAAGAGAGAAAAAACCTCAGATTATATTCAAAAATAAAATGAAAAATTTATAAATAATATGGCAAGAACGAAGAATGCAGCTCTGTAATTATTATTCTTAACACTTAATTTTTTTTAGTTATACAATATTTTATTATGATTGAGATAGAATAAGAGTAGGAGTATCAAATTTTTTATTCATATTTATTATGACTACTTGGAATTTAAGCAAATTGCGTATTTTTTTATATAAAATATACAGAGTGAGCCATGAGAAACTGTATTTTCTGCCATCTCGTATTTATGCTAAAATTAAAAATATCAAATGGCAGTTAAAAACATAGTATAATATTGTAGAGGGCAAAATAAATTACAACATACGAGGTATTCACCCTGTATCGCTTGTAGTAATTATGAATATTCAATTGTTAATCGATTATCGCTCGAATTCGATTAATTATTATTTCCATACTCATTATTCTTTCTCGATTACAGCTAAGACTCGACAATATTCAAACATTCATTATCTGATACCTAAGAAAACTTGTAATAGTTTTCTCGCTTACAAAAATATCATCTAAATGAAAGCTCACAGACTCTTTGAACAAAAAACATATTTTATATGACAGTTTCTCGATTAAATCATTCTATTAGACCCCCTTCCCTTCGTAAATACCCCCAACGTTCCGTCCTTGTGCTTATTGTAACCAGAGTTGCAAATAATGCATTTTCTTTGATACGATGACAATTCATTGCTCATTTTTTTCATAATTTATTCAATTTCCATTACTCATTTATTTGTTTTTAATGATGAATTACTTTAATTGCATTAAAATTTTTTTTAATGAACAATGTATTTTTAGCACATTTTAAATTTTAATTCTTAATGAGTAATGAGAAATTTTTCATTACAATTTTTTGTCTAAATAATTAATGTAATTTTATCTTCTGTAAGTTCCTTGTGGCATTACTTATTCTTTTGGGAAAATATTTTTTCGTTTTGTCAGATAGGGACCAAAAATTTTTTTATCAATTTTATTACTAGTTAATCTTGACAACGGTAGCTGGAACGCTACCGAAACGTCGAAATAAAAAATAAAAAACATTATTGTGGTTTGATTCCCAAAAGAATAAGAAAAAAGAATAATGTAATTTTGTTTCATTACTCAATTTTTCTTTTATTATCTTGTGTTAAAACAAGAATTCCTCGATAATTTTAATTATTCCATCGACTGAATTTTGCAAGATTTCGATTTTTTTTTATTTTCATTGAATTTAACATTTGATTTCCGAGAATTGAAAAAAATTTGACAAATAGCAAAAATGATCTCAAAATTTGAGAATTTTTTCGAAAATTCAAAATTCTTTTAAAAATTAAAAATTTTATCAAAAAACGAAAATTTTTTTGAAAATTCAAAATTTTTTCAAAAATTAAAAATTTTATCAAAATTTGAAAATTTTTCAAAAATTCCAAATTTTTTAAAAAATTAATAATTCTATTAAAAATCGAAATTTTTCTCAAGAATCCAAAATTTTTTCAAAAATTCAAAATTCCAAAAAATGAAAATTTTCTCAAAAATTTGAAATTTATTCAAAATTTGAAAATTTTTTCAAAAATTATTATTCTATTAAAAATCGCAATTTTTTTCAAAAATTCAAAATTTTTTCAAAAATTCCAAAAAATGAAAATTTTATCAAAAATTTGAAATTTATTCAAAATTTGAAAAATTTTTCAAAAATTAATAATTCTATTAAAAATCGAAATTTTTTTCAAAAATTCAAGATTCCAAAAAATGAAAATTTTATCAAAAATTTGAAATTTATTCAAATATTGAAAAACTTTTGGAAAATCGAAAAATTTTCTTAAAAAATTCATCTTAAAGACCAATACAATAGTTAGATTTCTATTAACCCTCCTGAAAATTAGTCCAGTGTGAAAAATATCACTAAAGTATTTCAAGTGAAAAATGTGATATTCATTTCTAAAAGTAAACTTATTTGAGATTTGTATTGTTTTAATGACCAATGTCATTGATACACATTTTTTTCAATGAATAATGATGTATGTTTAGTTACTCATTAAAAATGTTTTAATGGATACTGCATTGTTACACTACTCATTAAATGGTTTAATGACAATTGAATATTTTTACATTGAAAATATATTTTTAATGCACAAAGGATCAGAATTACATTTTCATAAAAAAAATGACAAATGCATTATTTTTTACATTAGGATTTTTGCAACTCTGATTGTAACTAGCCCAAAACGGCATCGTCAGCACAAATGTTTCGTCTCTCCTTCTTCAATAAGTGTGCTCTGTCATCTTAAAGTTTTTGTAGGACACATGTCATTGAAGAACGTGTTGAGATTACATTGTTAGATAAGTTACGTACAAAATTAAAAGTTGCCTCTTTGTCTATAGTGTTGTGCAGTTTACACATAAAAAAATATCACAAAAACTGAGCATTATTACATATTCATATCAAGAAACTGTCATTCCAACATAGTATGATACACCTAACGTATCTAATAACCAAAGAAACTGTTAACTTCAATTGATAACGAAATAACTGATGAAATTGCAAGGAAAAAAGGTCAGACTCGATTTGAGTATAACACTGGGTCTCCCTTCAAATCTGCCAAAGAAAACTATCTCGGGACCGGATCAACCGCAAGCTTAGGACAGCCCAAGGTCTTTATCAAGGTATCTTCAAAATTCAAAGCAGTAAACTTGCTAGATACGGAAAAGGAGAAGATCTTACTGAGCTATCAAACACCAAGTGTGTACTTGGCTTATTCTGTGCTACAGTTCAACCAGTTCTCCAGACATTTGCGGGCCTGTGGTCGTTTTAGTGGGGTATCCAGTTGGAAATCTAAGAAACTAAGTCACTGACCAAATTGCCAGGCTCAATTCATCTGTCCAAAGCTATGACTGGGAACCACTTTAAATCTGTCAAAGTGAAAACCATCTCGAATAAGTCCGTAAAGCAAAAGTCTACTGGAATATGGTACCAGATTTAAAGCAAGCTAGGTATGAACAGGATGAAGATGAGGACTATAACTTGAGTTCTTACTGAACACTGTAGGGTAAACTTTCCTCTTAGCAGAAAAGGGCTAGTGGATAACACCAGGTGTCATCTCTACCTAGAAGAAGATGAATCTGAGCTACTGCGTGACCAAGTCTGTCTCCAGATCTATGGGTCTATGAGGCTAAAACTTAGTTGAGATAGCATGGGGTATCCTACAGCTAACGGTCCCTTGCTTAGAGTCCAAACTTAGTATTTGTGCGCCTTAGGGATAATCTCTTCACAAATTATCAACTTCCTTGTGAAGATTGAACTTCTATATTGGAGGAGGAGTACATTGAAGTTGAGCTTCAAGAGAGACTGGGGAAATTTCACTCCCTCAAACAAAAATCTCTTGCCGTGGTCAATTTCTGATGATTCTGGTGGGGTTAAAAATTTTCAGCTGTAATGGTCTGTCTTATCAGTTCAAGTGAAGTTAACAATTTCTTCGAAAAAAAAAATATACACTTATACATGATATTGCACGAGAAATTAATCTGTTGTGTGCATAAAGACAAAAGGTACAATTTTATAACCCTTAAAATTACTTAATTCACATATTCTTTTTTTTTCACACTTTCGCAAGACTTTTAGACTAGAACGTTCTGAGTTTGAATATTTACAACATAAATAAATATTTATATAATATATATCATTGTGAAAAAGAGAGAACAAACAAAAAAAAGTATCACAGAGAAGAAGCAACAATTATCGCGAGTACAAAGTTTCAAATATCATCAAAGTCACGAGGTTGAAAATTTTATTTTTAGGAAAAAAAATCAATGGGATAAGTGATATTTTAAAAAAAAATTATAGCTTCAGTATACAGGGTGCTTAAAAATAATCCAGCTGCTACTTCGTAAAAAAATATTCAAAATATAGGGTGATCCAAAAAAATCTAATACACAATTTTTATGTAAAAACTACTGGCAATATTGTAATTAAATTTAGTACGAATACGATTTAGAAGCTAACACATCTAATGGATGTTTTTTTTCACTCTAGATGCCACTAGCTGCACAGTTCGTAACAAGTTATTGAATTGGTCTTCGGTCTCTTCACCATGTGATCGAGGCTGAGGCGGGGAGTGCTTTCCTGCGCTTGAAGCGTCTGGGCTACGTGCGAAGAGGGGAAGAGTACAGACACGTCAAGAAGCTCCGGGTGCTGGAAGATATTCCAGTTCTGGCTCGAGCGTCTGACAAATGCTTGCGCAAGTACTACTTCGCAACCCTATACAGGGCTATGATCCGGGACAGAGAATCCTGGGATAAAGAGACGAATACACAGCCTCATGGGTCTGTCTGGAATTTACTCTAGGAACCCAAGGACACAAATCTGTATACCATTGGGTGGTGGTGTATCTGCATATCAGGCCGAGATATACGCTATCTTGGAATGTGCGCAGATAAACCTAGACAGAGGTTATGTGGATATACCATCAACTCAGGACTTGCTGACGAATGTCAAGAACTACTGCTGATCTTGCAAGTCGAAACGCAGTGCGGCTAGAATAGATTCCGGCCCACTCTGGTTTTGAAGGCTACGAAATGGCGGATGCACTGGCTGCGGAAGGGGCGGCAGCCCGGACCCGACCCTCGGCCTAACAAAATAAACAATAGGCAAGGAGACGAGGAAGTAGCTGAGAAACCAGCACCTCGCTCATTGGAATGCTCTGCAGGGTCCTAGACAATCCAAACTCCTACTGAAGGGATGGACTGATGGACACGCTGGGGCGGCTATTGAACTGCCAAGGAGTGGGTTGAGGAAGATAGCAGGACTCCTAACAGGGCACTGCTGTGTGAGGAAGCAACTCTACAACCTAGGAGTAGAGGAAAGTTCCCTATGTAAGGTTTGCGGCATGACTGATGAAACGTCAGTCCATGTTCTCTTAGAGTGTCCACACTGGGCTGTATTACGCAGGCGAATCTTCGGAGTCCCCGTCATGGCCCCTGGAGACACAAGCAGGCATCCACTGAAAAAGGTTGTGGCCTTTATTGAAGGGCTCGGCTTCATGGATGTCTAAGTAGCAGGAATGGCACAATATGACTTTAGTTTCGCTAGGTCAAGGTTCGCCTGCACATTCTGTAGTAGTACCAGTAAGTTATTGAATATGATTTTTTACGAATGGTATAACTAGCGTCCTCTATGAGAGTCGTAGCAAATTAATGGGACGTGTTGGCTTTTAAAACGTACTCATACAAAATTTCGTTACAGTGTTGCCACTGCTGTTACTCTTTTCATGAAACATCCTGTAGAAAAATTATTTTTTTCGTAAAAAATTGAATTTATAATATACTTCTTCTTCCCGCAAATACAGTCATTAATTAACACTAAAACAATGCTTCTGTTTTTTGGGTACTTATTGTAGAAATAGTGTGCTGTAGCAGTCGAAAGCTTCTTCACTAAATAACGAATGGGTTATTATTGGCTAAGGTGTTGCTTATGTCGGGCAAATTACTGAAAACAAAAATACCATACAATAAATAATACAAATCATGTAGATATGGAAGAATAATTATGATTATTCTAACGTTTTATAACATTTTGAAAAATATTTTTCAAAAACATTGACCGTTCAACTAAGAGGAAACAACTACTTCCCGGGCTATAGGCTCCGACGGACATTGAATTATACTTCTTAGACAAATGGAGTCGGTATTATTTACAATAAGGCAATGAAATAATGTCTGTACTTGAGAAAATTTTTCAAGGAAAAAGGAAATGGTATCCCAAGTATAGTAATAACTCGATCCACTGTGTCGTTTCAATGATTTACGATATTCTCTTCTCATTGACTTTGGAATGAGTATGACGATATATTCTTACCTTTCAATATATAATCTGTCAACAAAGTGGGCACCGTTGGACTATCTTCATTTATAGCTTTGAGTACTGAAACAAAAATATAACAGTTGAACGTTTTCAAAAACTGTCCAAATTTAAAAAAAAAACCGTTTATTATTTGAAAGAATTTTTACACAAGTAAGAGTAGTGGGCGCAAAAATTTAAAAATTTATCATGGTTTGATATATTTTCAATTTATTTGACAAGTTGATAAAAAAAAAACAAAAGTTGGTACCTAGTTCAAATGAATAAAATATATCAGGAAATGTTAATTAATTAGGCCACACTATATATACTAAAAAAATAGAACAATAAAGTTTAAGTAAATATATTACTTACTTTTAATAAGAACCTGTAAACTTTGGTTATCTGGTGTTCCGTTGTCTATTTGATATGGAATTACAGTTGTCAGATACTGAAAAAAATAGCATATTATAGAGCTTTGATGAAATTAAACATTTTTATAAAGCTCCAACTGTTTTTAATAGTCAGATTGTGAAGTTCTGAATAACGACAACAAATTAATATTGTTAGGCTTTTTGGTGGTATTTATTGAGAGTTTTGTTTTTTCAGTGTAAGAGAAACTGTATTAGAAACGAAGATACCTATTTATTTACAAATAAAATACTAGTATCTGATTTATTCAATAAGAAATAGTAACATCTTTGTTATTACTTTCTCAAAATCTTTTTGGAAATGTTAAAAAAAATTCCTGAAAATTTTAGACCTCAATATTGACCGTCAGTACCTTAGGCAGTTAAAGTTAATATTAAGGACTCAAATTTTCAGGATTTTTTTGACATTTCCAGCAAAAAGGCTACAATAAACTGAAAAGTGAAGAAAAAAGTTAGTTAGTGTTTGAAACAGGATCAAAATAAAATAAAGCAAAAATAAAAATGTATCGGAAAAACCAAAAAAAAAGTGAAACATATTCAAAACATAAACAAGTTAAATTAAATTTTTACCTTCGGATCTATCCCGTTTTGTATTTTATTGGAAGAAATCTTCGCCGATCTTTTCTTTTCGACATGGTACTGTCTTCGTCTATTTTGAACGGCGAGCAATAAAGAAATGAACGTATTTTTCAATTCCTTTTCGTATTCTAGTTCGTCTCTAAGCGCCAACTCGGATATCAAAGTTTCTGAAAATTCTCTTATCAACACTTCCAACTCCAGAAACAATTCGTTCAATTGACTCAGGCTCAGGTCACGTAATTCTGAAAGTAGAACAAACAATATCAAGATTAATTTAAAGCGAAAGTTGATATCAAATTTTTGAAAGTTCAACACTTACTGTCTTCATACAGGGGTGAGCTGAGTACTTCCTTTGCTTTTTCCATAACCTCGTTATTTTCGATGTGGCCGTCTCGTCCTTCAGGATTTCCATCAATTGAGCTCAAATCGTCCTGCATCATATCATCAATCTCCCTAATGACCTCTTCGGCGGTCTTTAAAGGTTCATCGGCATCTTGATTGATTCCTCCAAGTATAAGTGCATGCATGTCTAGGTCACTGGCCACTGCTTCATCCTCTGAACTTAGATCGAGGTCGTCTTCGGGGGTTTGGGGTTCCTGTAACAGGGAAAAATTTCAATTTATTCACGTATAATAAGAACTCATAAACTTATTGTTGGTTAACAATTTGGAATGAATTTAATGAAGTCTAATTTAAAGTATACCGGCAATCAATCAATGTAACAACGTAATAATGTAGATCAAGAAAAGACTGTTATTAAATGTAATAAATTTATATATGAGAAGATCATAAAATTTAATTGGAATACAAAAAAAAAATAGCCTACAATTTAATTACTATTTATAAACAAATTACGAAAAGTTTTAAAACGATTGATTATATAGTTGGGTCCATAATTTGTGGTTCAGGATTTAGGTACTTTGATGTTTCTTTGTGTACAATAATGAGTTTATTGACCGCGACTCACTCAAGATAAAAAAAATAAGGTCTTTTTGTCTCATCATATAGTATTTTATATTATTAAAATTGCTATACGAATAGTCAAAGCATTTTCTTAAAAATTGTAATACGTCTAGTACGGGTTCGTAATGATTTTTGAAACACCCTGTATAAGAAATATTCTTATATTATGGTTGTTTTGCAAAATGAAAAAAAAATAAGAAGGTCTTTTTGTTTCATATACATAGTTTTTTAAATATTTAAAATTACTATACGAATAGTTAAAACATTTTCTTATGATTTATAATTTGAATAGTTGTTAATCGATACACATTTCAATACACAAAATCACAAAACTGAGTATACATATTTCAAAAACTTAAATATTCATACACAAAAAAACTATTAAGAAACGCGTTTTATTAACAACATTTCCAATATAAGCGAAAGAAACGCGCTATCCCAATAAAAACCGTACCTGGAACGTGCACTTCACTGGATTTCCATTTCTAGTAGACTATCATATCGTTGGAATGTCATAAAATGAAGTGTTTCATTTCACATTTTGCCACAGATATGATCTACTATGAATGGACCTTAATAAAAATTTGATAACAAAATTTTGCAGTCTTAAACTTCAAAATAATTTTTGATTGTCTAGTTGTCAAATTTTTTCTGTTGTGTCAGTTAGGGATAAAAAAATTAATTTCTACTTATTTTTTCTTGACAACGGTAGCTGGAACGCTACCGAAACGTTGAAATAAAGAATTTAAAAATATTGTGGTTTAATTTCCCAAGAAATTAAAAAAAGAATGAATAATATACCACAAGGAAGATACAGAAGATATTTTCGAAAAAATTTGACACGTCTAGTACAGGTCCGTAATTCCTGATTTTTGAAGCACCCTGTATAACAAATATTCCAATATTACGGTTGTTTTGCAAAATGAAAATGTTTTTTTGAACTTTGTAGAATGGGGAATGTAGAACATAACCCAGATAAAATTAGCAATAAACAATAAAAAACAAAGTTTATAAAAACTATTCGGTTGTTGTATATCAAAAATAAACTGTTTATAAAAATATATTTAATGATGTATTTAATTCGCACAACGAGCAAAATAAAACGGAGAATGTTTAATAAATAACGGAAAAGGTTAAATATAATCAATAAACTTTCTGTATATTTAGATAGTAGGTAGTTGTTTTGTACCAGCGCAGTTTAACTTTTTTAATTAACTTAATAACATTTTCTAGTGAAATTATTGGGATGTAAATTGATCAATTATATATTTTTATACAGTTAATAATGTGTAACGATGTTAAATTAATCAATAGTACTAATTTGAGACTAATTGGAAAGTTGGAAATTTGTAATATCCATCAACCGATTCAGGGGAAAATTTTACATAAATAAGTGGATTTTGAATCGATATTTACAAGTATTAAGGGAATTTGTGTAAAATTTCCAATAACAAAAATATTTTTAGAAATGAAAAATGCTAAAAATATGTAAGATGAGGTGTTTTTTGAAACGTAAAATCCACTGTTTGACATAGTTTTTTTTATCCATCAAATAGTGTTGGAAATTTTGGAAACAACAGATTTTCAATTTAAAAAGTCCTATATATACCATAAAACTGTAGAATATTGAACTCAAATTTTAAGATGGTACTCTCCAAAGACTTCTTTTGTGTAAAAATGTTTGTCAACAAAAAATTACATATCTTTAAATGGGTTTTTTAACATAAGTAATGGATTGGTAGACTTGTAAATGCTGCGAATCTCACATAATGAATACAACATGAGAGAAGATAATAAAAAAAACTGAAGGCATATTGAAACTACACAATATTTCCAAAATATTTGTTTTTTCGGTGTCTCACAGACTACAAGTTCATCTCACCGTTTTTCGATTATGTTTAAAAACACTTTTAGCCTTGAACGTGATTTGGATATTTCAATTCAAATCTATTTTTAATAATTTAAATAGCAAGGTCGGGTTTCAACCGAAAATAATAATGACCCGAATGTTTTATAAAAAGAATGTACCTGAAAAACAGTACCTCGACCGACAGAAATATACACATATATATTCAAAAGTTTTGCATCACCCTAAATCTCCGAAAAAAAATGTGTTCGTTATAAATGGATCAGAGATTAATCAAATAATTAGTTTCAATAAAAAAAAACGTGTATATTTGTCAAAAATTTTTATTATCCAATAATAAACTTGCTTTAAACATAAAAAGTATTCTTAGAAATCAAATAAATTAAATACAAATTGATTCTTTTTAAAGAAAAGGTTAAGTGAGAACCTGCATGAGAACTTTTAACATTGATTAAAAAATATTTTTTAATCAATGCTTTTAATGAAGAGTATTCCCACCTCTAGAATTTATGCAAGCTTGAAGTCGCCTGCCCATGCTGTTTACCAAATTATTGATATTCTGATGAAGAATATTTCGCCATTCTTCTTGGGCCGCATGAACAAGCTCTTGTACACTCCTGGGTGGATTTCTGCGTGCTGCCACTGCCCTGGCAAGCATGTTCTATGGGATTCATGTCAGGAGATAGGGCAGGCCAGTTCAAACGATTGATCCCTTCAGTTTCAAGATACTCATTTACAGCTCTGGTCCGATGAGGTCGGGCGTTATCGTCCATAAAAACGAAGGAATTGCCAACAGCTGCGCGCCATAGTCTCACGTGAGGATGTAGAATCTCTCTGAGATACCTATCACCAGTCATCGTTCCCTCCACATGAATTAATTCTGTGCGATCATTTAAACATGATACCAGCCCAAAACATAGCACTTCCTCCTCTGAAGGGCGGCACGGGGTGAGCATGGGCAAGCTGAGCAACTCGTTGGATCCCGCCACACACGTATTCGATGGATATCTTGTACCAAACAAATCCTTGTCTCGTCGGAAAAAAACACCGAATTCCAAAATTCTTCAGGCAAGGCCGCGTGTTCTTGAGCCCACTGTAGTTGGCGAACTCTGTGCTCAGGTTGTAGTCTGGGCACTCTCATTGGTCGGCGACACCTCAAACCTGTCGCAAGTATTCGTCTTCGTAATGTCGAGATCGATACTTAAACTCCCAACGCATGTCTCATATCTCTTTGGAGTGTTGGTATTGCCATGGTCGGGTTTCTTCGGATAGTTAAGTGGATATAGCGGTTCTGCCGCTGAATAGTAACACGCCTTCTACCGCTTCTAGGTCTATCACGAAGAGAATTGGTCTGGAGATACCGGTTCCATACACGAGACACATCACTTTGCCAAACGCCAACTCTGCTTGCCACGAACCTTTGAGAATGACCTTCTTCAACTAAAGCCACTATTCTTGCACGGTCAATCTCACTTATGACTTGACGATTCATGTTTGCACTTAAAATCGTAAAAATCAAATGCCTTGAATGTTAAAATGATCGCACTAAAAATGTTATCTTACCAAAAAAAACTGTAAATATCTGTATATTGCAAAAAATATGGAACATATTGAAATGGTAAACATTGATAAACAAGCCAACAAAAAATTGTTAGCGCAAAAAAATTCCTTCGCATCCGAAGAAGGTGGTGCAAAACTTTTGAATCTATGTGTATTTTTTGTAATATTTTCCAATACACTCTCCAGTTTTCATTTTCCTAATATTATTTGACAATAGAGATATTATGTCAGTTCGGCATTATTATTATTAACATTAACATTTACCTGATCTAAGTGCAGGGCATTGATTTGTAGTTTCCTTGCGTACGATTTCGACCAATCGATGGGAAGAATGTTACCGAAGTTCCCAGTTAATGTCCACCACATTCTGTAACAAAACCAAACCAATTTAATAATTGCACAAGCAAAACTCGAAAATTAATTTCAGTACCTAATTAAAAAAACAAACTACTTAACATTATTCAAAAACAATTACTTTTATAGACAATATTATTCGCTTGAATCAATTAAATCATATAGATTATTTTTTGCCGTTTCTTAAAACCAATGAAATGCTTCTTTATTTGTCACAAGGGTAAGTTTCAACCAATTATGTCATTATTATAGTGGGAATAAATATCTTGTTATAATTCTAATTGTGTCAACGCGATATATAAAATGGGTGAAAATTATCGGTTTAGTACCTTTTCTGATGCATGCAGAAATAACAAAAAATATTTTAGAAACTACTTCGAAAAATACTCTAATAAGTAATCAGTCTATATGGAGACAATTTATGATAGTTATATTGATCTGTTTTATTGTAAACATTTGTGAATAAAAAAATAATCTAGTCAAATATAACTGAATAATTAGTAAATAATTATTTGAAAGCTTGCACATTGCAATTTCAAATTCCTGACCGCGATATTTTATTCTATTAAATTAGTTATTTAAGACTTAATAACATTTTTTCATGGTGGGGTAACCAAATCACTGATAAATTTGAAATTCGTATCTGCGCACTGATAATCTACTTTTATTGATGTGAGGCCTTTATCATAGCAACCTAAACACTATCTTTTGGTCTTGGCTAATTAAGGTTTACAGCTACAACGATATAGTTCAGTCACCAAATCTAAAGAGGGCTTGATTTGCTATTTGTTGCCTATCTTATTTTAGTTACCTACTATGGTCTCAGTAACTGAAATTTTAGACAGGAATTGTCCAATCTGCGTACTCTTTGTTTAAAAGAAATTTATCAACTGCACAAGATTCTTTATGGTATTGCTACTCATTTTTGTACATTAAACCCAGTTTACTCCCTCTAAATAATTCCAATTCAACTAAAAACTTATTCTAATACACTAGACACCCTGTTTTATACCGGCGCCAGGCGTCGCGTCAAGACGTCTGTATTCGTGAGGTTGACATGACCGTATTCTGCCTTTGCATGTCAGAGATATTCCTTCATTTGCATTTTCAAGTGCATATTAGAGGGTAATAGGTTCGATTAAAATGAGAATTATCATTTGTAGACGTAAAAATTAAAAAATTTGTTGTAAATGTTCCTCAGCTTTAAGTTTAAAGTTGAAGAGAATCGAATATATGAAAATTAAAGAAAGGAAACACGTACAGGGTGTCCCAAATTGGTGTGTTTTGCAGGGTTTCTCGTAAACTAGAAGAGATAGAAAAAAAGCAGTTAAGATGTTATGACTTCTTTTTTTGTTAAAGTAACGATAGCCCAATTAAATCTTTAGTAACTCCCTGTAGTTGGAAGATACAGGGCGATTATTGAAAACTGTCGAAAACTACAAGGTACCTACTAGAACTTCTTAATTAAAAAAAATATAAAAAAAACGTTATGGAAACTTTTGATAGATATAATATTATAGAGTTCAGTACCGCACATATTTTTTTTGTTAGGGGGCTCACTAAGGAAATATAATGCAAACTTATGTTTTTTTAAATATGACCCCCTATATATTTTGACGTTTTTCGTTTCCTTTTTAAATTCTCATTCACCTGATATGATAGTTGAAGCTACAGTGCAATTAAACCATTTATGGATGTTATCAGGTGAAACACCCTTAAAAAATGGAACACTCAGTAACGAAATTTAACATTTTATTATCATTATATTTCCTTAGTGAGCCCCCTAACAATAAAATTCTGTGCGGTACTGAACTCTTTAATATTATATCTAAAAAAAGTTTTCATAACGTTTTTTTTTTATATTTTTCTTAATTAAGAAGTTATAATACCTTGTAGTTTTCGACAGTTTTCAATAATCGCCCTGTATCTTCCAACTGCAGGGAGTTGTTAGCAGCCGATTCCATAGGCGCACCTACCTGACGTGCCGGTTTGAA